>SZWC01018110.1:0-51442 GCA_023375785.1 Penium margaritaceum | reverse complement strand
GGGGGGAGGGGGGTGTGCAGCGGGGGGGGCAGCGGGTTACGGAGTTACTGGGTTAGAGCTGCTGCACCAGAAAGTAGTCCAAACGGATGGCGATGACGTGTCAGGTGCTCGTGGCTGTGGTGGCACGGGCCTTTTTCCGACGAGCTTTTCGGGTCGTGGTGCCGATTCATTCGGCCAAGAGGAAATGAAACGAACCTGGACCTCAGCACAAATCCAGGAGAGTCGTTCAACCGACCAAGCCCCTAAACATTATTGGAAATTCGATGTTAAAGGGTTAGACTAAATGGACATAAGTTCAAAATCAAGATGAGATAAAACAGTCTGTTCAAAAGGAGACAAGATACCGTTAACGAGTGGGAGCTCTGTCGTGGTGTGAGGAGATTGAGGCTTCTCTTGAAAAGTCATGGACTAGTGCTTTTAGTCCTTGTTCAGAATCCTATACTGAGCATCCAACACAGATTGAGTGCTCAATGGCTCGTGGCTTGGTGTCGAAGACAATAATTGAAGCGAGAGACACCTAGATCATTGATTCCAGTTCCACCCACCACATGACGTGTTGCCCCACCGAATTTTTCTTCCTCTATCCCGAAGGGCCGATTCGATCAGTTCGCTCGGGGTCTCGTCAGTCACTCCCTATCTAAGGTGTGGTTCGCGATTCGACGGCCCGTCTAGCCCCTGGTACATTTCTAGTGTGCTTTGCGTCCTTTCTCTCAACCTCAGCGTCCTCTCTCTTTGTGTCTGTACCATGATGAGTCTTTCTTTTGGGCATTACGCTAATTGTACCAGAGTATTTTCTTGTGACACCCATGCAATCGACCTCTGTGCCTTTGACATCAATGAGCTATATTGTGTTGCTTGTTGTGTTCCCCTCCGTCTTTCCCCTATCCTTCCCCTATAGCGTGCGCGCTCATCGTTGGTGTCCTCTCCCTTTAGCACAAATGTCTACTTCATCACTGCCTTTGCCATGTGAGCACACACAGTTTGTCCAATCTTATCCCGACATAGCCAGCCCTCGGTCTTGACTTGGCTTCCTTCAAGAAACCACTTAAGACCAGCTGTCTCTTCTGTGCCTAGGGTAAGATATGATAAGATGCATCACCATGCTTATCCGAGATTTACATCATGGGCATTGCGTCCGTTGGACTTAGTCTTCTCGAACCTTCTTGGCCCTTTCCTAGTCGAGTCTCTGATAGATCCGATCTGACATATCCTAACCTTGACAGACTAATTCACTAACATGCAATGGGTCTATAGCCTACGCCACAAGAGCAATATCACCCTCGTGGTCTGTCTTTGACTAGTTATGGTTGAGCACCACTCTCACCACCCACTCCACATGTTCTGATTGTATCATGCGAGAGATTTTCCTTGCTAAAATAGATGACTTATTTCTCGAACATGGTGTTTTTCACTAGCTATGTGCCCCTGGTGCAGCCCAACATAATGGTGTGTTAGAGCACTGGAACTAAGCCATGGAGGATGCAATTCGCGCCATGAAGTGTAATTGCAATCTCCCAGGGTCCTTTGCCTTTGAGGGCTTCTCCTACACAACATGGGCATGGAACTGCCTTCCGCACGGTCCACTGACCGGCCATGTCACACTGTAAAAGACATAGTTTGGCCATCGCGTCGACCTCTATCTCGTTGATATGTGGGGCTCTTTGGCTTGCACTTGGTGTTTCAAGAACCAGCAAGGGTCCAAGGTCTCACAACGATGGATTGCATGTGTGGGTTTCTTGACATCTCCCCGCAGTCGAAGCCTGGCGGCTTTGGGTCTATGCTCGCCACTACATCATCGATTCTTGAAATGCCCTCCTCTTTGACCTACTCACCTATAGAACCCCTCCGACAGCCTTGCGCTTGCCACTAACCACGTTCGTACCTTTGTGGTTTCTTGTTACAGGAACCGTCGGTCGAGGAAGGAATTAGATCATCACGATGACTTCATGTGCACGTTGTGGTGTGCTCATTGTATTCCATGTGAAAATTTGTGCGAACTTGATCCTAGAACTGGAACATTCAACGTGGTAACAAGAATACATGGTCGTGCAAAGGTGTGAGGCACATCTTAGGAAAGCAGGAGACATGCCGGTTTGATCCCGAGCACAGTAAAGCGACACTCCACTCAAACCAAAGCGCCCCTGGATGGACGCTTACATAATGAGGCAAGGTTTATTAGGGGCTATGGGCACTTTGAGATGGAATTTGGAGGCACAACGGAAGCAAGGCACTTTGGGGGGCCGTGATCCCCGCTGGCAGTGATTAAAGTGGTAGTAGTGTGTGGTACATGGAAACATCCATAACTAAGTTATTTCTTTGCAGATTGAGACTTTATTTCATGCGGTGGAAAGATCTTGGTGCATACTACGTGATGCATCTCTTGTTTGCAGCACTGCGCCTTGCTAGAAGGCTATGGAATGCCAAGGTGCTCTCGGTTGGCTCTTTGGGGCTGGAACATGAATAAGCCAAGAGGTTGTTTTAAACATGCCAAAGTTATGCACAACTTGGTACATTGCCTTTTATCAATTCTATCAGGTCAAAGGATTCAATTTTTACTCAAGTATCTTTGTACTCACAGCATCACCTTGCATACAACTGTTCGATCCTGCAAGAATTCTACAGTGTATATCCGTACAAACGCCGTCGGTGGAGTCACACGGCAAAAACCTTAGTAACTAGAATTGGTCTCGCTGCTAGGAGAGGGCTGTATAACATCTCAAAGGTTGGGCTAAAGATCAAGGGGTTGAAGGTGGTTGGCTGATTACAAGGGCTTGGTATGTAACCGACACTTGGGTCGCCATTTGGTTCACATTTAACATCAAAGTTTGTGGACGTTTGCTCGGTTTTATGCTCTTCACAATGAGCCATTACTTCATAGCATTGGATGTTCCCATAGGAGAAAATGCCACGAGGCAAGATTATGCACCCACGGTGCTCTGTGGAACAACATCGGAGTGGTGGTCGGTATAATGCCGATATGACGCTGTTGCATTACCAGATGGGTTGAACATCATTCCATGGCATCGGCCACTATTAAGTCCACTGTTGGGGAAGGATGTATAGCTCGGTGAACGTGCATTGAAGAAGAATCTAGAGATGTGGGAGAGATTCGGGACGATACTCCAGATGTGTTTCGACCTCCTTAATGGTAGTCAAGTCGCGCTAGACAAGAACAAGCATGTCAACCAAGGCAAATCAGTCCAGGACTACACAACAGGCTTCATGGCTTTAGCATTGCACATCGATGACGTCTAGGACACCAAGGTGTACAACCGCTACCATGCTAGTCTGAAGCCACACGTAAAACGTGAACTTGCACTGATTGGGTTGCATCTCTTTTCAGAGCAGGTTTTGATGGTAGAGTACATCAATGCACTAAGCTGCAATGCATGCCGTAACAGTTACCCGATGTAACCACAAGTGGAGCAGATGGTCGAGGCGATGCCCATGGAAGTGGATGCAATCCAAGGTGGGGAACAGGACGTGCCAAAAGAAGGAACCGAGAGGCAAGTCCTAGGCTTGGGGTAAGTAGGGTCATAGCAAGCAGGATTTCCTCAAGAGCAAGGCGCAGTAGAGAAACATGCATCAATAGTGAGGAGGAGATGACCTAGTTCTGTAAGCTTTTCATCTGTAAGGGAAAGAACCCATCTTAAAAGGCTTTTGTCAACTAAGGAGTTGCCATAAGTGGTGTTACGGAATAAAGGTGAGATCAGACAGCTTGTAGGGATCATCCAAGACCTTGTTCTTGAGATTCCGGATGAGAATTTGAAGGGTCAAAGGAAGCTACACAGTTGTTGGATGATGGAGCGAGCCAAAGCTTCTTCAGCAACAAGTTGGCAACAAGGTTGGGACGTACACTATAGTTGGAGACGTTAGCCATGGTTTGACAGGTGTCTAGAGTGGTCAAATGCAAAACACCTTTTATCAAGCACACGGTCCATATGGGTGAGTTGGTGTATGAAATGGAGTTCAACACTTTTCCTATGGATGACTAAGATTGCTTGATCAGCCAGGATTGGTTGCAAGATAGGAATTTTGAGATGGATTGGAGGTGCAACCGGGCGGTCGTGAATACGGACGGGAAGAATCTCACTTTGTTCTTGTGGCAGAGTGAGCTAACCGTGATGAACATCCAACACACAAACTGTGCAAAATCCAAGGTCGGTCGTATCAGCCCACGATGAATGTACTGAGTTCCCGATTCGTCATTGTTTTTTTGTGCTACAATGCAACATTTGCAACACATTTCACTAGTGGTGATATGTGTCAAAATCCAATAGAAGAGTCTATTCGTCCATCCATTGGTTGTGCTCCATACATGATTTTGACAGCTCTAAATGTAGTAGACGGACGAGAAGCTTGGCCCACCAGGCCAAAACTGTGGTACTTGAGGGTCTCTGACCCACAAGTCATCCCATCAGTTGCCCCATAGACCAGGACAAGTCCAAGCCATGTAGCATACTTGTGCTACATTCCTCCCACACAGGAATGGACCCGCCCTCGGTGTCTACAATAGGTGTCGAACCCCGACGCTCTAATACCAAATGTAGTTAACGGACGGGAAGCTTGGCCCACTGGGTCGAAACTGCGGTACTTGAGGGTCTCCGACCCTCAGGTTATCCCAGCTTTGCCCCACATGCCATGTTGAGTTCAAGCCACGTGGCACACTAGCGCTACATTAAACATGATTGTTTTCCCCCTTTAATTGACATGAAATGGGAGGGCGCTCCGAAGACTGGCCCCTCACATCAACCAGGAAGCATCATCCAACTATACTCCCCACGTGTTATGCCGAACAAAGAGTAAATGGTGAATAGGTACACGATGCGAGACAGAACTCGCTTAAGAATTTGGGGTACTTGAGCAGTTTAAGATTACCGGTAAGTGTACTTCAATGACAATTGTCGAAATGATCGAACACATACATTCAAGTGTCGAGTTACAAATGAGATGTAGTCGGGGTCATTGGGTCGATCGCCCAACGACGCGTGCAGAGTTGCATCATGAGTGGTCAAATCAAGAAGCTCCACAGAGGAATCGGGAGGCTTCGAAGATTGACGGCGAAAATGCAAGATGAATCTATATAAATCTCTTTACATCTCAATGCGCCAAGAAGTCAACCAAAAGGTTGTGACACGTCTGTCGATGATTCTGAAAAGCGATCGAAGTTGTCAAAAAGTGCGAAAAGGTTCGACGGAGGACGAGGGTAGTCAGCCGAATTGCCTTCGACCGCTCAGGCAAAACTGAGGCCTCGACGTACGGTGGGCTATTCGTGTAATGACAGAAATGCCCACTCAAAAAGATAAGGGACTCGTGTTTGTCTAGTACATAGCACTTCCCCCCCCTTTAAACCGTGACATCCTGGCGCGCGTATAGATGTGGCACCGTGATGGCGCTCGTATCCGTCGATTACTTGATTAACGTCGCTGAGGTTGTCATAGATTTCAAAGCTGTTATGCGCGGCGTCGTGGCCGTGGCACTTGACAAGATGTTATGTCATTTTTCCACATTGTCAATGGCCGAGGATGTCATTGTTGACGTACTCTGTGTCCTCGTCGACTTCTATAGGAGAAGGGGGAGGTATATCCCTCCCAGGGAAGTTCTCCCCAGGGTCTTGGTAGTGCTGGAGTCCTTTGATATGGAACACTAGGTGAACGTGCATAGTGTTGGGGAGTTTGTGTCGCGCAACCATGGGGTTTTGCATGAGGTCAATCTCAAACGGTCCCAACCCTTGGGGTTTGAGTTTCAAACAATTGGCTCCTTAGAGTTTGATGTTGGCTAAACTGAGAAGAACTTTATTGCTAGCAGCAAAAACATCGTTGCTGTGATGAGGGTGAGCTGCTCGTTTCATCGGCGCTTGTGTCTTTCCGAGTATTTGTCGTGTTTCATCCCAGATGGTGTAGATATCACGGCGTTGGACGTCAACCGCTGGAATGTTGCTATGGCTGTGTAGTCCAGCTGGTGTGGTGGGAAGTTTGGCACCACCACTTTGAACGGAGTTTTACATGCTGCAGTAGGGATCGTCAATTGAATGGAATTTTGGTGGTCGGGACTTTTCATGCCCAATCCGTCTGGTGAGATTTGCATAATGTTCAGAGAAGTTGTTCAAGCGTCTGATTGGTTCACACGGTTTGGCCGTCGATTGAGGGTAGAACGACATTGAAAGCTCGATCCGACTTTCGTAGCAAGTCATCACTTTGTGCCAAAAACTACAGGTAAATCAACCTTCCCTATCTCTCGTGATGGTGCTGCGCATGCCGTGTAGCCATACAATGTTGCTTAGAAACAGCCACGTTGTTCCTTCGGCGGTGACGATAGTCTTCATTGGAACAAAGTGATACATTTTAGAAAACCTGTCAACAACCATGAGGGCTGCGTTAAATCCCTCGTGTGTGACCGGTCATCTCGTGACGAAGTCCATGGAGATGTCGGTCCATGGTTCCGTCGGAGTGGGGAGTGGCTACAGAAGTCAGGGTGGCCACATGCTGTTGGATTTTTGTCGCCGACACATGTCGCAGGACTTGCAGAAGTTGGCTGCGTCGGATTACATCTTGCCCCACAAGTAGTGTTTTTCCAGCTTCTTCAGTGTCTTGTCTTCTCCAAAATGTGTGCATGGACCGGTGTCGTGGCATTCTTCGAGCAGCATGCAGCGGAGCTCATTGTTGAAGGGAACGACCACCTGGCAAGTGAATCGTCACCGCAAATAGGGTGCGTCGTCCCAGAACAATCCTTTGTTGTATCCGCCATTCTGATTGTAGCCTTGTGTGAACAACTGTTTGAGATACGAATCTCGTTGCATCTGTAGCATTGCTGCCTTAGCCATCAGATCTGGTCGGCGACTGAGCGCGTCTGCTGGATTGGTCTTGCCTGGCCAATACTCGATATCGTAGTTGAACCCGGATTGGAGGAACTCCATCCATCCGGTATGACGTTGACTTAGGTTTGGATGCATATTCAAATATTTTAGCGCGTGGTGGTTGTTTCATATGATGTACCGGCGGCATTCAAGATAGCACTACCATGTCTTCAATGCATGTACGACCGAGCATCGCTATCATCTCCTTCTTGTGTACGACGTAGTTGAGTTCCCGTCCTCGCACTTTTCATGACATATATGTGACCGGTTGCTCTTCGTTGCCATGATCTTCTAGAAGGACTGTGCTGAAGGCTTGATCTGAGGCGTCCGTAGCCATGACATAGTCGACCGTTAGATCCGCTAATTGTATGGATGACATTAAGGTCACAGCATACCACAAAGCGGTGAATGCCTCTTGTTTGCTGTCTACCTACCGCCACTCATTTTCTTTTCAAGTGAGATCGGAGAGAGGCACTAATACTCGGGCGTAATCCTGTACGAATTGACGGTGGTAATGCATAAGCCAAGAAAAACTTGAACGTCTTGGACGTTGGCCGGCGTCGGCCAATGAGCGACTGCTACTACTTTCTTTGGATCCATGGTAATCCGTCCGCCGTTGATGACGTGATCCTAAAACTCAATCGAACTGCGACCCAAGACACACTTCGAGAGTTTCCCCAAAAAAACTGTTCTTTGTAAACTTTTGAAAAAATTTCGAAGATATCCATTATGCTCTTTTGGGGTGCGGCTATACATCAGGATATTGTCCAGGTACATCAAGACAAAATCTTCGAGGCATGGGCGGAAACTATTGTTCATTGCTTCCATGAACATTGTTGGGATATTCATGAGTCTCAACAGCATGACCGTGAACTCAGAATGCCCATAGAGTGTTTGGAACACATTTTCTCGATGTCGACGTCTGTCATGCGAATCTAGTGATAACCGCTGCGTCGATCAATTTTGGCGAACATTCAAGCTCCTCAGAGTCAAATAGTCCGTTTGCTCAAGGAAGAGGGGAGCGATTCTTGATGGTAGCTTTGTTCACCGGGTAGCCGGGTAGTCCACGCACATCCGCATTTTGCCTGCTTTTTTTTCATTCATGGATGATACTGGTGCGACGTATGGTGACGTTGATGGGCGGATGCACCCTTGACTTACCAACTCATCGAGCTGCTGTTTCAGCTCAGTCAGCTCATGATCGCTCATCTGATAGGCCCCTCGAACTATGTGTCGGATGCCCGGTTTCAAGTCGATGCGATGGTCTATGTCGGGTTGAGGTGTCAGGGTTTTTGGGAGTTGATCGGGAAGACGTCCGCAAACTCTTGAATGAGAGAATGAATTGAATGAGGTGCAAACTCTTCAGGTACCATCGCAAACTTGGTTGATGCCGATGAGGCTGATGAGGCTGATGAAGTCGATGACTCAACTGCTGCCACTCCCGCTTGCTCCGTTGGGTCAAAATGTGCAAGCCCTGCACGAGCTCCTTTTCGTATGCAGTACTTGGCCATGTTGAGCTATATCGGCTGCACATGTTGCCGCTTCTTGGTCACTGCAGCTTCCTGTGTTGATTCCACCTCTATTGCTTCCACTGTCATCTTCCGCCCCTTGTGCGAAAGTTGTCGCTTGGCGCCGTCAATTTCCACATAGACGTCGTTGCTGTTCTAGTCAACTTGCGGATTTTGCTGGTTTAGGAAATCTTGTCCGAGAATGATTTTGTGATCACTTAGTGGACAGGACCTCTAGACCGTCACATTCCGCAAATCTCCCACTTGAATTCCTAATGGTTCTCGGAGTCTCCGTATTTGCAATCTTCAAATACACCTGGTTTGGTGTACAAACCCAGTTTGCGAACCATATCGTTTCTTACAAAACTGTGAGAAGCTCCTCCCTCCAAAACCGTTATGCAACTCGTGCAACCTCAGGGTTGCACTTTTAGCAGTATCGTTGGTTGGTCGTCCTTGTACCACTTGACACACTTTGCAATCTGGAAAACTCTCTACGGCTTTGTAGGCCGTTCACATGGGCGATTGTTCAGTGCAGATCGCTCCTCACGGACAAGAGTCGAGCCGTTTACTCTTGCCCCTTGTCATTTCCCAAATATCTTTTCTGTGACTTCCCCCCTTTTTGGCCTACTGCTTGCTTTAGCAGTTGCCAGTGATATACCCAAATTTTCTGGAATTGTAGCGGGTGTGTGCATCTCTCTGGTCAATGGCGTCCACTTCCATCAGAGTCAAGAACTCCCCCGACTGGATTTTTGTGTTTCCACGATAACTGTGCTTGGGGGTCGTCAACCGTAGGATTCCTGGATCCAAGCACTGTATTCATAATTTTCTATCATTTTTGTTGTTGTGATCATCCGCGATAAGTCATTTTGGATAAAAATGGCGATCGTCCATTGGATGCCTCGTTTGAGGCTATTCTTGTAGTGTAAACAGAGCTCGTCGGGGACGATGTATGCACCAGTGATGATCTCACAGAATCCCTGTGTGTAATATGCTGCACTAGAATGCTGTC
This sequence comes from Penium margaritaceum, assembly GCA_023375785.1. Taxonomy (NCBI): domain Eukaryota; kingdom Viridiplantae; phylum Streptophyta; class Zygnematophyceae; order Desmidiales; family Peniaceae; genus Penium; species Penium margaritaceum. The sequence continues at coordinate 42,069 of SZWC01018110.1, read as the reverse complement.
AGAGATGCTGGAGCTTGTACTAAGAGTTGAAATTCTCGTTAAGCCATCCAAAACGTGCAAGCATCGCACTTGCGTATCTTTCCATGGTGGCGTCAGCGCATCTTGCCAGTACGGGTTGATCTGCTCCAAGGATAGAACACCTGCAATCGGTGATATGAGACAAGCTCCGTTGGCCGTTGATGAGGCCCCGCTGGTCTCCTACTGTAGTTGGATGTCCTTTAGATCACACCACCAACTTAGTGCCATGCCACGCAAAATCGTGGTGGCAAGGTTGATCTTCTGTCGATTGTCGCTCACCCCAGCATCGGTGAAGTTTACCTCTAGACTCGTCATTCACATTCGAATTATTGGTCCTTTGGAATTTTTGGGAATAGACGGTTTGGGAGGGGCTGAAGGAATTGTGGGTTTCCTCAAGAGTCGGGTATTTCTCTCGGCAAGAACCGCCTCCCGTTCACTTGCGTTGCGATGAGACTCCATCACGATGTTGAGTTGTTGGAGCATATGGTTGTTGATCCCCTTGAGTGCGGATATACGGTTTGCCATTTCCTCATTGATCCGCGCCTGTTGTCGGGTGCCACCTGTCGTTCCTCTTGTTGCCGTTGAGGCTGTTGATAGGGATGGCTGGTTTACCGCCGTTGGATCCGTGACCGGGTTGGTCGTCCGAGCCGTCATTGTCGACCCAGCTAGGTAGTAGCAAGATGTTAGCACAAGCTCTCTACCATGCGAGGGTGGATCACAGGTTAGCCATGGTGACCGAAGAGACAAGGAGTTGGTCAAAAGCCTTGAGAAACCACGAGAGACTAGTGTATTGGAGTCATTGGCTAGTGAGCTCTTATCAACCGGTTGACCGGGCCACCCACTTGAGTGGTTCGAAGTGGGGCCCGGCCGCCACCCCGGGGTCAAAGCGAACCGGTCGTCCAAATGCCGCCGTGGTTTCTCAGACTTTGGAACGGCCGAGAGTGTGGCCCCGTAGGATCAGCAACCCGTTACTCTAAACTACAAGTCCAGCCACGCATGCATATCAATCACACAAGGAACCACATGCTTTCTCAGATACAACTGGGCATGACAGAGCTCGCGCCAATCTTGCACTCGACAGAGACACCAATGATGCGTGGCCCGCAATGCGTGCGCCTTGAGCTTCATGTCAGCTTAGTCACTTGCGGTGATGGTGTGTGTAAATGGATGGATTCAAGAGGTCACTTGCGTGTCTAAGAGTCACAACCAATACTCCCCCATGACCCACGAATGAACAGTCCACACACCACATAGAGAACAAAAGCATAGGCAACCAACAAAGAGTGACCACATTAATCAGGGGCATTGTGTGTACGCAAGAGACGAACTACATGTATGGCAACCTTGAACATTCCACTGCTAAAGGTTATGGTGAGAAATTTTGCACGCTACTGACAAGTGTCATACCACACAACCTGGACTTCTCCTGCGGCAATGCAATCACAAAAATAGTGATGCTCAATGTTGATGTGCAAAGTGCACGAGTGATGCATGCCATCATGCTCAGTGATTGCCTTGGTGCTTTGGTTATCACAACATAGCGTGATGTAGTTGATGGGCACACAAAGCTGTTGCAGCAAGCGAGAAAGTCACACACTCTCATACGCACCTGCTCCAAGCGTAACGTGCTCAGCCTCACTAGAGCAACATGAAACACATTCCTCTTTTTCACTCTTCCATGAGGTAGCAGTCCCACCCACAAGAAAGATGTAGCAATTGCGACTACGTGTGTATGAGTCATGTGCCCAGTCACTGTCAGTGTACCCGTGAGCGAATATAGAAGGCTACGATTTGTAGGAAAGTCCTACAAGCACGGTGGACAGTGCATAGCGAACGACACGTAACGCTGCCTCGAGGTGCATCTGACAAGGCTGCTAAGAGAATTGGGCAAGGAAGTTGACCAAGAAGGCCGAGTCAGATCAAGTGGTGGTGCCGAGGTACATCAGAGATCCGATGATGCAGAGATAATCGGCGACGTCGACAAGCTTTCCCTGCTGAGACGTGTGAAGTGACTTCAGCAGGTGCTGACCAACTGGAGTCATAGGTGTGGATGCAATGGGAGTGTCAGCGAGTGGGGAGGCAAAGCGCTCCCTCAGGCTGCGGATGTAGGCAGCCTAGTATACGTGCAACGTGCGGTGCTAGCGGTCATGCTCAAGTTCCATGCCAAGAAACACTCGGGAAAGACCCAGGTCTTTCATTTTGTAGGTGGAATGTAGGAGGGACTTCACTGATTGGACAGAAACAGGGTATGGTGATGTAATGAGGAGATCATCCACGTAGACCAGGATGGCGATGAAGGGCTGCGAGGGTGTATTCAAGAAGAGTGTTGGGTCAACAGTGCTGCAATGGTAGCGAACTTTCTCAAGTGTCGATGAGATCTCCAGGTTCCAACAGTGGGGCAAATGCTTCAGCCCGTACAAGGCCTTGTGTAGTCGCCAGACCTTGTTCGTGCCATCCGTAAAGCCTGGTGACTACACCATGTACATTTCTTCTCCTAGACGTTTGTGCAAGAATGCATTATTGACGTCCATCTGCTCCAGTTCCCAGTCATGCTAGGCAACCAGGCTCATAAGAGCTCGGGCCGTGGTGTACGTCTGACTAGAGCAAATGTCTCATTGAAGTTAATGCCAAGAATCTGGGACAATCCCTTGGCAGTGAGCCAGGCTTTGTACCTGTCAACCGTACCATCAGGCTTTAGCTTACGCCGAAGGACCCACTGGGCCGAATCAACATTCCGACCTACTGGGAGATCGACAAGTTCAAAGACCTCATGGCCCTTTCCCGGAGATCAGCGTTAGCCGCCTCTCTTGCCTAACGAACAGTGATAGACTCTGGTGGAAGAGGGGGAAGCCCATTTTTGCAAAACACGCGGCAATGCATCCAGCGACAGACGCTTCAAGGATACTGTGGAACTCATGAACAATGAGTGCATAGTCCACCACTGAGCTAGGGTGGACAACACTGATAGCCAGTCCTAGTGCATCCAAGCCTGTAGGTCTGGCAGAGGATCCGCCTGCAATGGAGGATGCACTAGAACGAGTGCGATTCTGAGTGGGTTGGGTGGACTGCGAAGAAGACTAATGTGGAAAGCCACAAAGCCTCCTTCCGTAAGTGTATGACTCTGGTCCAGGTAGAGGGGCATCAAAGATAGAAGGAGATGATGTTTCACCAACAGACGTAGAGGGATGCAAAGCAGGCGTTTGAGGGGAGTCAGGAACGACACATGGGGGAGAATGTGCCGGAATGTCAGCAAACAGTGAAGGAGCGCCGAGAGGCGCTGACACAGACACAAAAGAAGAAAGGTGTCAAAGAAGGACCGGTTGAGGATTGAGACGAGGTTCTAGGAAGCGTGTTAGCAATGGGAAGCGTGTCAGACAAAGAAGAAGGAGAGAGACCAGAGGAAGAGGGGACTGCACCAGTTGGAGATGGCAGGTCCAATCTGAGAGCGGAGACTGAGATAGACCCACCCTCCCCAAGCCGATGAAGCGAGGATAGGGAAGAGGGTGGAGCGACATGGGACAGGTTGCGAGGAAAGACATCATCAAATAAGAGGGCATCACGAGACTCGATAACATAGGTAAAGTCAGGGTCTTAGAAGTGCCATGCCTTGGACATGGTAGAGACACCGTGGAAGGTACATAGGCAGGCATGCAGACTGAGTTTTTTGTCGTGAAAGTCCTCAAGAAGCCAAGCCGCAGTGACACAACCCTAGATACAATCAAGACGAAGGTCAGCACGAGGCCCAAACCAATGCTCAAAAGGGGTGACATGACAAGGGAGGGAAAAGTGGGGAACGTGATTCTAGAACCACGTCATGTAGGACATGGTCTCAATAGAAAAAGGAGGGATTTCATCTGCACTGAGGAGGGTACGGACACCATCAGCAAGGGTTCTTTTCTAGAGTTCAGACACACCGTTTTGCAAGGGTGTGTAGGGAGCCGTAGCTTTAGTGCATGCCTCGTGAGACGTGAGGAAAAAAGCAGTAGAGCCCATGAACTCACCACCACGGTCACAGTGAAGGACACAGAGACAAAGACCACAGGAAAGTTTAGTCGAAGGGAGCCAGGACTCAAGAGTGGAGCAGCCATCACACTTTTACTTGAGAGCAAGGACCCAACGCATGCAAGAGAAGTTATCAGTGAGACAGAGGACATAACGACCAACCCCTCTAAGAGACTCATGAGGAAGAGGCCCCATGACATCAGCCTCTAGTAGGTCAAATGAATGAGAGGTGCAAGACTCAGAGGTGGAAAAAGGGGAGCTGTGCATTTTGCCAAGAGCAGAGTCAAGACAGTCCGGATGACAAGGTGCAAGAAATGAAACAGAATCAAGGCCATCTGCAAGAAGCAAACGAACCACGTTGTCAATGGCAGTTGTGAGAGTGTGTACTCTCTGAAGATCAAGCTTTAGTGTGTGGAAAGCACAGTCGCAGTGAAAAGATAGACTTGAAGAAGTCTGGAAGCCAGAGCTGGAAAACACAGGTTAATTAGACTGAACTGAACACAGGGTATTCATACTGTCTGGCCGGCTAGTCCAAGCCTCAGCCTACTGCTTCCCTAGCTTGCTACAACAAGCTACTTACACCTGTACTCGGTGCCCTACTTACACCTGAACTCGGTGCCCTACTTGCACCTAGTGCCTTATGCAAGAAGTCCCCGGCCGTCGATCGTCGAGATCGACGGTCAGTCTTGTCTCTTGGTGAGCCGTCGCGTTAGCTTGACGCCTCTTGGCGGTGGGTGCGGTCGTTGTGTTGCGCACGCCACCAGGAGTGCTGTGCCCATCACGCGGCCGTAGCCAGAGCGTTTGCTGTCGCCGTTGACCGCGTGTGTTGCCAAGAGCTCCCGCCAAAGAGAACCCCTCAGCGGACAGCGTGTCCCACACGCTATTCATCGAGGGGGCGACAGCCACCCTCACGTGGCGTGTTTGGAATGCCACGTGGGGGTTTGCGTGAAAAAGCCCCCTGACATCGGCGTGAACTCCACACCAGCGCTCGCTCACACGCTCCTCGCTTGCTCCTCCTCCTCTTCATTGTTGCGAGCCGTCGGGGTCGAGCCAGACCTCCCGACATATTTTCAAAGAACGAAAAATGCCTCGAGTTCTCCCAAATCCCGGGTGAGACCCCGAGTATGCAAGAAAAATAGGGGCACTTCGTTACATTCATCTCCCCCCCGTCGGACGTGCGATGTCCCTCCGCGCCTGAGGTACTCCTGGAGAACAGTGTTGGTACCCCCAACATGGAAGTTGGCTTTTGGCTCCCAAGAGTTGTGCTCCGCTGGGTACCCCTTCCACTACATTAGAAACTCACGCCAACGTCCCCTCTGGCGGTCCACCAGAATCTTCTCCACCTCAAACTCCTCACTTCCTTCAACCTGGACAGTAGGAGGTGGAGCTGTCCCGCGACCCTGGAAGAAGGTACTGGGGTCATAATAGGCACAAAGCAGGGAGATGTGGAACACCGGATGGATGGTGTAGTGAGCTGGCAGTTCAAGCTTGTAGGAGATGGCCGACCGCTTCTCCAGAATGTGAAACGGACCCACCCATTGTGGCTTCAGCTTGGGACTCCCAACTCCCATCAACTGCAGGTTAGTAGAGTTAAGCATCACCTAATCTCCCACTTGAAACTCCTCCATAGAGCGATGCTTATCTGCCTGTTGCTTCTGTTGCTTCTATGCCTTCAATAGCCATTGCCGTACCACGTCCCAAGTGGTGGCAAGCCCTTCAGCAATCTGTTGCACATCAAGAAGAGATGTTGCCCTAGCAATGGTGGCTAGGCTCAGTGGCTCGTGGCCATAGACCACCTCAAACGGTGACTTTCTTGTTGATGGTGACACCGCTAAGCTATGAGCAAACTCTGCCAATCCGAGATTCTCCTCCCAACCCTCTCCATCAGGTGGGACTATGCTCCGCAACAGTTGCTCCAAAGTCTGGTTTGTGTGCTCTTTCTGTCCATCTCTCTGTGGGTGGTATACCGTGGTCAATTGCACCCGTGTGCCCAGCTTCTCCATGAGATCTATCCAAAATCGTGAAGTGAAACGTGGATCGCGATATGAGACCACCAACTACGGCACTCCATGCAGCTTGATGACATGACTGAGGAGGAGTTGAGCTGTCCTGGCAGCTGTGATGCTCTCAGGACATGCGATGAAATGTGCTATCTTGGAAAATTAGTCCACCATCACCAACACCGTGTTGTTACCTTGCTGCATCATAGGCAACCCGGCGATGAAGTCAAGGAAGATGTCTGTCCATGGCCTTTCTGGTACAGGCAATGGTTACAACTCCCCAAGAGTCTTGGTCCTCTGCGCCTTGATGCGTTGGCAGACATCACAACTGCTCACAAACCTCTTGCAGCCAGTTGCCATTGATGACCACCAGTATTGGCGTCCCAAAGATTTGAGTGTCTTGTCGAAGCCGAAGTGACCCGAGTAGTGGGTGTCATGCGCCTCCTCCAGCAAAAACTACTTCAATGGTTCATAGTCTGGTAAGACAATTCTTTGCTCCTGCCCCCTTCACCAATACACTCCGTCCCACATTGTATCTTTTAGCCCACCACCCGTGAACTCACCGTCCACTTCATAGCCGTGCTTGAACAGGCTATGTATGACTGGAAATCCCATCAGTACTGAGATGGTGTTGAGGTTCAAGTCCGGCCTCCTTGATAGAGGATCTGCCGGGTTCACCTTCCCAGGCTTGTACTGGATCTCGTAGTCAAAACTTCCTTCCAAGAACTCCATACATCGAGTCTGTCAGTGATTGAGGTTCGGCTACGTCTTCAGGTACTTCAAGGCATAAAGATCCGTGAAGACCACACAGCACCGCAAGTCAAAGTAGCACCTCCAATGCTTGAACGCATGGATCACCGCCAGCATCTCCTTCCCATGGATTGCGTAGTTCAGCTCCGCACCTTGCAGCTTGCACGATGCGTACGCAATCGGCTACGGCCCCTTCCCGTGATCCTACATCAGCACTGCCCCAGTGGCATAGTCGCTTGCGTCCGTCGCCATGGCATACTCCTTGGATGAATCCGGATGCACCAGGACCGGAGCGTCACACATTGCAGCCTTGAGCTCCTCGAAGCTCTTCTTCTCTTGATCTCCCCATTCCCACAGGTGATCCTTCCTAAGCAGCTGAGTCAACGGCGCACCCTTCTTTACGCACCCCCGGATGAATTCCCGGTAGTAGTTGACAAACCCCAGGAAGAACCGCATGTCACGTACGCACTTTGGTGTCGGCCACTGCTTCACTAATTTCACCTTCTTTGGGTCCATGCGGAGACCCTTGCCACTCATGATGTGCCCAAGGAACTCCACCTCTTGCCTCTTGAATTAATACTTGGAGAGCTTAGCAAAAAACTTCTCCTTCCGAAGAATGTCCAGCACCTACTGAAGGTGTTGCTGATGCCCTTCTAGAGTTCGGGAGAAGATGAGGATGTCGTCGAGGAACACTACCACGAACTGGTCCAAGTGAGGGTGGAAGATCCTATTCATGAGGCTCATGAACGTCGCACAAGCATTGGTGAACCCAAACGGCATCACGCGATACTCAAAATGGCTGTACCGCGTCTGAAACGCCGTCTTCTCCACATCCCACTCCGCAATCCGGATCTGATGGTACCCCGAGCGCAAGTCAATCTTGTTGAAGTATTGCGCTCCCCTCAGCTGGTCAAACATCTCCTCGGCCCTTGGAAACGGGTACCAGTTCTTGATTGTTACATTGTTCAGTGAGCGATAGTCCACGCACATCCGTAGGTCTCCTGTCTTTTTCTTCACAAAGAGGACCGGTGCAGCGTAAGGTGACACCGACGGCCTGATGAACCCTTGCTCCATCAGCTCCTCCAACTGCTTCTTCAGCTCACCCAGCTTGTTATTGCTCATGCGACAAGCAGCCCGCACTGTTGGAATTGCTCCAAAAAACAGATCAATTGTGTGGTCGATGTCCCGCTTAGGTGGTAAGCCCTTTGACAGCTCAGCAGAAAACACATTATCATAGCTTTTTAACACTCCCTTGATGCCTCCCAACAGTTCTCCTTCTAAAACTTTCTGCTGCTCTCCCTCTTGTTGCTTTGCATTTCCTACCAAGACTTCCACCTCTTCAGTTGCTTCCTTCTTCCGCATCCACACAAGGTACACTTGGTCCCCCTTGCGCTGATTGCGCTTCAGCTGCACGTAACTCAATTGCGGCTCCTTGCCTGCCTTGGGGTCCTTCTCCTCTGCCCACAATGGCAAAACAATTTATTCTCTGCACTTCTTCACTTTCACTGGCTGCGCACCCAATCCACAGCAGGATTCCACCGGTGCAACCTGTCACGTCCCAAAATGGCGTGGTAGGCGTCCATCGGGCACGTGTGAAAGTTCACCTCGCACGACAGCTTGCCCAGACGGATCTTCAGAGGCTTCAGAGGCAATCTGCACTCCAGCTCCCCTTGCATGGACTTGGCTGTAGTTGGCTTCCCGGGTAGTCGTGCAAGCCCCAACCTCTTTGCAAGATCGTCGCTGAAGAATGAATGCAACGCGTCCCAATTCAGCAACGCTTTAATCTGCTGACAAGTGTGGCGCCCCTCGCCGTTCGTAGAACGAGTCGATAAAAAGTCCGGATTTAAGGAGGATTCCCAGAATGCTCCTGCTTCCTTCGTTCTGCAGCAATACACTCGTCAGCTCCCTAGCTGTCGAAGGACTTTTGGGGCTAGTGTTCGCTGATGCGGACGAAGCTTTCCCAAAAGTTGGCCGTCCGCCACTCACTGCTGGTTGCCGTTTCCTTATTGCTTCTTCTTGCAGTCCTTATGGTGCCCAGGCTTCCCGCAGATGCAACAGTTACCACCACGCGGCTTGCTCTGCTACTAGCTTCCTTGCATTGTGTCGATCTCCATAGGGTCAGCTTGTGCGCTGCTGCATTTTTTTCTGAAAATTTTCTTGCTTCTCACAAAAACCCCCTCGATGGTAGCGAAGCGTGTCAATGCACTCAGCAGTGGCCACCATTGCCTGGAACTCCATGATTCCACTCAATGCCAGCGTGCACTGAATCTCTACCTTGAAACCGTCATGGTACTTGTCTTCCATCTTCGGCTCGCTCATGTCGTCGATCTCCCAGCACAACGCCAAGAAACAACGTGTGTACTCCTGCATCAAGCCGATCTGCTTCAGCTTCTTGCGTGCGACCATGGAGGCCTTTACGAGATCGAACCGATCTCTAATGGCTTGCTCAAACTGCTCCCATGTTGTCGGCACGCACGCTTCAGCTTGTCCTACGCCTGGCTGCAACAACGCAGTACGTTGTACAGCTGCGTTCCCACCTCCAACTCGAGTGGCCAGCATATTCAGCTGCCTCCACCACTCCAATGCTACTCTGCGTAGCAGTGTCACCGTGAATGACACACGCACAGCATCGTCCTTTGGAGGGTGACCCAAAGCCCCAAAGTAGCTGTTCCACGCAACCAGGTCTGAACGCTTGCTCCCTTGACAGAGGGATTGAATGGTTCCGGAGCCTTTTGCTTTGGTCTTGGCGGACTCCTTGACCAGGTCGCACAAACCTGTCCAACGTTTGTCCCGTCCCGTAGGTCAGCCATCTGCCGATTGAGCCGCTCATTCTCCAGCTTGAGGGCTCCCAGCTGCTCTACGATCTGCTGCAGGGTCTGCTCCATGGCTCTTAATAATTTTTGGCCGTAGGAGATTCTTAGAAGAAAATTGGCAGCATTTCGGCAGCAATCGAAAGCTTTTTCAGCACCAATTCGGCAGTCTATGATGAAAATCTGACATCTTCAAAGTCCGTAGGAGTCATCCGTCGTCTCCCTCCGGCGCACGGTAAGCCGTCTGGACGCTCCAGAAATAGAGAAGAAATTTCCAAAGGTTGGCTCATGTGTTGGCTTCGAATTCTGGTCCGGCAATCTCTCTTTCGATCAGCCTCGACGTTGACCGGCGTAGTCCATGCCTTCGCTCCTTGTCATTTGGCGAGCTCCGGCAGCGCTTCCATCCAACACGTGGCTCTGGCTTTGATACCAGATTTGAGAGTGTGTGCTCTTTGGAGACTAAGCTTTAGTGTGTGGAGAGCACAGTCGCAGCGGAAAGATAGACTTGGAGAAGTCTGGAAGCCAGAGCTCGAAGATTCAGGTTAACTAGACTGAACTGAGAAAAGGGTATCTATACTGTCTTGCCGGCTAGCCCAGGCCTCATCCTAATGTTTTCCTACCTTGCTACAACAAGTTACTTACACCTGTACTCGGTGCCTTACTTGCACCTAGTGCCTTGTGCGAGAAGTCCCTGACCGTCGATTGTCGAGATCAACGGTCTGTCTTGTCCCCTGGCACCGCCGTGAACTCCACGCCAGCGCTCGCTCGCGCGCTCCTTGCTCGCTCCTCCTCCTCCTCGCTGTTGCGAGCCGTCAAGGTCAAGCCAGACCTCTCAACGTATTTCCTAAGAATGGAAAATGCCCTGCGTGCCCCCAAATCCCGGGTGAGACCCCGAGTATGCCAGAAAGATAGAGGCACTTTGTTACAGTAGCAGTGTGGATGTGGCACGAGGGACGGTGCTGTAGTTGTGAATGCATAGGGGAATGGGAGCACGCAACATGCACAAGGGCACTAGTGACTGGAACAGGAACAATGATGGTAACACAAAACAAGAAATAACAAGATTTTCCTACAGTGAAATACGGCCACAAGTGTAATGAGAGACAAAGAAAATACCGTAGATATAGGAGAAGTTCATGCCCAAGTCGTCGAGCGTCATAACAGAGAGAAGACTCAGCTCAAGCGATGGAACATACAGGACGTCTGGCAAGAATAGTCCCCTCCCAAGACCGACAAAGGGCACGACTCCAACCCCCTGATTAGGAAGAAATTGGCCAGAGCCGGTGCAAAAAAAGCGGACAAAGCCAACAGGGCGAAGAGAGACAAAGGACGAGCGTGACGAGGTCATGTGGTGGTTGGCCCTGAATTCAAGGATCGAGGAACCACCCGATGTACGAACGATGGAAGGGTCACGACTTATGACGGCAATGGCAGCATGTGGAGAGAAATGCTAGCCGCATGCTGCAAGACAGCGAGGCAAGCGATCAGATTGCAACTCTTCAATCCACGAGACATCAGTAGAAGGACACCCCAGAACATAACCGGACGTAAGACCACTTAACTCCCCATCAACAAGACATGCAAGTGAATCCGATCCGGAACACCCACTCTCACCCCTTGATCACAAAGGTGACACTGATGGATGGCGTGTGAGAGAGTAGTGTCCAACTGGCGCTCGTCCTCAGGCGGGTCAGGAAAGATGACGACACCATAGAAGGAATGCCGGTGCAGATAGACGGGAGAAGCCCAGGCGGGAGGAGAGTAGGCGCCGGAAGGGGGGCCATAGTAGACTGGTCCTCAATACCCTTGGGGCCACCTCCAGGGATAAGGAAGGGGAGGTGGGGGAGCAGCGATGTTATAGACAGCAGCCTCGGTCATGACAAGAGAACTGTGACCTGTTGGAGCTGTGGAGGTGACGGCACGAGAAGAGCTCCCAGAGCCACCAGAAGAGAGTGCCCAGTGCGCCCGCATAGGTGACGTAAGACGCTCGTTGTCCGGTGGCTACGGACACTTTGGTGCTTGGTGTCTGGTAGTGCCATAATTCTAGCACGTGATAGTACTCGGAGTGGATGAAGAAGAAGAGACACTGCTGGAGCCCTTGCCTTTGCCACGACCAGCCTAGCCGTTGGCATCAGATTCGCCGATGCTCTTTTGATCAGCTGCAACTATAACAAGGATACGAATCTGATGACCTAGAGATGACGATGTAGCTGTAGAGGATGCATGAACCATGGAGGTCTGGATGGAGACAACAGCATTGGAGAGGGAATTGGCAGCTGAAGTTGTTGTTGCTGCTACAGAGTTTACGGCTGCAGCAAACTGTGTGGCAATGTTGACTGTTGTGGCCGTAAGAGGTCCTTGGTCAACAACGGCAGCCAATTAGGTTTCAACAGCCCAGCTAGCAGTTATGTTGGCATGTGCACGCCCAACATGTGTTGTGGTAGCGAATGTGGAAGAGACAGCAGCACTAAAGACAACTGCTGCTTCCATAATAGTTAAAGTATCAGGAGGCCCAGACAATGCTGCGGCTACCAGGGAGGCAGCACGAGATGCGACATGATGAGAAGCGATGCGTCTTCGATCTGCCTCTGTTGCCGCTGCTAGTCCTACTAGTGCTGTAGCTATCGCCCTACCAGGATCAGCATGCTGATTGTGCCGACGCGTCTTACAGGCCATGGGAGAGATTATATGTGATTGAGGAAGACGTTGGTTGCATTGCATGGGGACCCCATGCCTAGTGTATTTCTGCACGGTTGGCAAGTCGTCAGAAGCAGACTGACAGTAGGCGGTATATTCTACAACGTCGGCGTGAGCCTTGTCGTCTGTCGGGTCTTAGTCCTTACCAGGGTGGTATCCTGGGATCTCACAGCAGTGGTATGACCACGCCTCAAACCCCGCCTGGTCCGCCTGCTCCTCATAGCGTGCAATATCCTCGTCGATGCATGCACATTCAAGCTAACCCCTCAGAGAGGTAGGGACCGACTCAGTGTCAGCTGGTGAAACCAAGATGGCAATCCAAGCCATAGACGCAGCTGTTGTTGCTGCTGCTGCTGCTGTTGGGTGAGAGTAGTATTGGAGTGTGCTCTGGTGTATGAGTTGCGAGACCGTGCACCAAAGGTGGCTGTGAAATTGTAAGCTTTGAGCTGTAGCACTACGTGAAAGGAAGGGAGAGTGGCAGACGAGGCAGCTATGGGGCTACAAGACAACAGGACAGGGAAGCATGGATGCTGAGGATCCGCAAGCTCCGAGCTTCGAGGCTACATGGCAGCAGAAGCACGGTGCAACCGAGTGTTGCAAGGCAGCTAAGAGCTATGGAGCAGTTATGAGTGGTGCAGCAGTGATGTGAAACAGTGCAGGGTGAACACCCTAGTGACCGGGAGTGATGGGGTTACGTATAGTAAGGTTGGGCAGTGTGACTACAACAGGTCTGCGGGATACAAGCTGTTGAGCGCCTGCGAGCACCCCTCTCCAGGCTAGGGGTGCGCTGTTGTGATTTGTGACGTTCCGGTCGACCTGTACCGTTTACTATGACCACTCGGCCGTGTCCATACCCGTGCAGATCCCTGATGCAGACCCTGGAGGCACCAGTGCGTCATCTGGTGGCGGACCACCATCCTGGAGCTGTCGACGACCGTTCCAGAGCTCCGGACGCTACCCGGGACCTCCTGCAGTTTTTCTGCAGCACACAGGAGTTTATCGGTGGACTGGCCGTGGGCCCGATTTGCATGTTTTTGTATTGTGTGTCCACCGCTTGATGCCTGATGAATGCATGTGACAAGTCGTAGCGTCTGACTTTTGATTCTGCATGTCTAGGTTGAGACGTCGTAGCATTCTGACATGTCTGCGCAGAGTTACGGCCAAAAAAGTGGTTTGGGCCGGTTTTTAGGACAGATCTTGCACTGCCGCGTGCGACACCCGCCGTGCGCCGCGGCATATACTTATGCCATGGACCTGTCATTTGTCATTTCTCTCTACAAATGCTAGTGAAGCATTCTGACACTTTGCCTAGTGTCTCCTAGCCAGACCCTTGCCGTTGTGTGCACGACTTGTGACTGTCGTCACCGTCTGACCAGGCACTGACGCCTAGTCAGCGGCTGTGTCGCTAGGAAGCTTCCACGCATCTTCTCATGGTATCAGAGCGGTAAGACAGTTCTCACCGAGCTGCGCAGCAGAGACATAGCAGAGAAGCAGCAGTGAGAGCCACAGCTGCAGCAGATCCATCGGGACCCGTCGATGACAGCAGACCGCGGTCGACGTCACTCACCACCTCCATGTGAGACTGTAGTCGCCAGCAGCATTCAACAGCAACAGCAGCAGCAGTGCAGCATTCAGCAGTAGCGGCAGCAGCAACGGCGGCAGCAGCAGCGGCGGCAGCAGTGCACGGCGATAGCACCACAGCAGCTGCGTGCGGCGGCAGCAGCACAGCAGTAGCGTAGCAGCAGCGGCAACAGCAGCAGCGGCAACATCAGCTGCAGCGACGGCAGCAGCAGAGCAGCAGCGCAGCAGCAGCGGCAGCGGCATCAGCAGTAGTGCAGAAGGAGTAGCGGCAACAGCAGCAGCGGCAGTGGCGCACGGCGGCTGCAGCATCGTGCAGCAGCCGCAGCGCGTAGCAGTAGCTGCAGCAGCATGCGGCTGCTGCCACAGCTGCGCACGCAGTGGCCAGGCGGCCGCTCCGCACGCAGCCGTGCGGCTGCTGCTGCGGCTGACGACGTAGCAACAGCAGCAGCCGAGCAGAAGCTGCTGCGTAGCTTCCGCGCAGCTCCCGCGAGGCTGCTGCGGAGCGGCCGCCAGCTCGCGCAGCAGTCGCGAGGGTTGACAAAAATAGGGGCGAGCTGAAGTCAGCATCTTGACTTGCTGACATCATCAGGCTTTGCTGATGTCAGCAAATTTCTACTGACGTCAGCACCTCACTTAGTGAAAATTTTGGGTCAGAGGGTCAAAAGTTGCCAGCGTTTCAACTCCTCGAGAAACACTCCCGGTTCTGCAATCTGACCACTTTGACGTCTCGGCCCAGAATGAGCGGCACCATGGCTCCGTCCGTCGAGAAGGGAAAAAGGAGGATAGATCCCTCTTCTTCCTCCTCAGGGGTCATGAGCCCACGCTCGCAGGCCATTGAGGACCTGCGGAGCCAGCAGGACGAGATGTGTCGACTGCAGTAGGAGCAGACTGACGCCATCCATACACTCATCGAGCTCCTTCGAGGTCATTCCACGACTCCGCGACAGACTTCTGAGGGCGCGGCCGGGGTTGTACCCTCTACACAGCAGTCAGCTCCAGCACCAAAGACAGGAGTTGGAGCCGACCAGCCACCTCCTGAGCCTTGGGACGAGGATCCAGACATGCCAGGCATGGAGGGCGACTCCCCCAAGCACGAGATTCATATGCTTCAAGAGCGTATCCGTCAGCTTCAGACGAGCTCTCGACCCCCACACACATCCCGCTTTCCGGAGTTTCGATCGCCGCCTGACTTCCACCCCAGCAACTTCCCTCTTCCCGGCGTCTTTCCCATCTCTCGTCCTTCATAGCCTGTGGTTGCTCTCCCTACGGAGCGGCAACCCAAGGACTTCAAGACGCCGCCTCCCTGGTATGTCAGCAAGCGGCTTTGACTGCTGGGAGATCCTCTTTCAGGTCTGGGCCACTTCAGAGGGCATGTGGCCCTACTACCACAGTCTGTATCAGACTACGGACCGAGCTAAGGTACTTTCAGCGGCTAGGGCGATGCGCGGGCTCCTCTACGCCATGTCGCGTGAGACCGTCATTGACTTCCGCCCGTTCCTTGGCGAGGCGGGCATAGGCACCGGCGCTATCCACGCGGGGGCTGGGATCTAGCGTTGTCCCTGCTCACTGCAGAGATGCATGCCACCCACACTGCACACATCCGTGCCTCTCACTCCCTTTGCCAGGGGCCTACCGAGCCCACAGCAGACTACTGGCGATGCACTATGCGCATCTACACGCGCCTTGGGACTTCAGGAGGTACACAGCTGTGGGCGCTCCGCACGATCATGCTCGGGGTTCGCCTTGAGCATACCGACATCTTCACGCGGTACAGCGACGCCGTGCTCGAGCCTTCTTCGGCCTCACTGCACCTTCTTCCATGGGCGCACCAGCTTTTCCTCCAGGTGACTTCAGCCCGTGAGGCAGCCGTGGCTCATCAGGAGACCTCCATTGCTGCAGCAGTCGTTGCATCACCACCGACGCCCCTCCTGCAGACCTCTTCTCCATCCTCTACCTCGTCATCCTCCTCCCCTTCCACCCCGATCATACCGACTCAGACACAAGGTGTCGCGGCACCAGCACAAGGGAAGAAGGGGTGACAAAAGCGCGGCTTGGGCCAGCAGCGGCCGCAGCAGCAGCCGTCATCGGGCAGTAGCGATGGACGCTCCGTTCACTACTACAACTGTGGAGGCACCAATTGCTACACCGAAAGCCAGCAGCCGCTCAACTGGGGACGGATTACTCGTGGGCTCCAGGCTGCGCACGCACTCCAGTCTACATCGAGCAGCACATCCTCCGGACGCGCGGTGACCACGACCGCAGCAGATCCCGCTTCTTCACCAGCGACTAGCAACGACCCCGACCCATGTGACTGCACCATCGCCGAGCTCCGCCACCTTCTAGCACTCCGCTTTTAGGGAGGTGTGAGTGTGTTGTCACATCCGGGTGGTTCACAGACTGTCGGTCCGTCTATTCTGGTGACCCGAGATGACTCGTGTGGGGGGGCACAGTCGGCATGTGATGACGATGGGCATGACTGTACAGATTGGATTCATGAGTCTCACCGTTGTGTCCTTCGTCGTTCCTCCCCACCTGCTGCCCAGCGTCCGTCCGAGGCCGAGTGTTCCATTGCCCGTTGTACGGTGACGTCCTCCAGTCGTGATTCTAGCGGCAATTGGATCATCGATTCCGGTGCCACTCATCACATGACGTGTCGTCGTAGTGATTTCGTCGTTCTTGGCCCTGTTGCGTCAATCCGTTCCGTCCACACAGGCTCTGGTCAGTCCTTGCCAGTCCAGGGTGTTGGGGTTGTACGTTTTGATGGTCCTTCTGGCCCCCTGTATCTTTCCGAGGTGTTGTTTGTGCCTGACCTTGAGCTCAATTTGTTTTTTGTTCATGCTTGCACACTGATGGGACTCTCTGTGGAGCACACTGCCGAGTCCGCGACTGTGACTGCTATCGACACTCACAGCATTGTTCCACGTGCCTCTGTTGTCGATGATCTATATCATGTCTCCCGGACTTCCGCTCCTTGCTCTTCCTCCCCTTCAGCTCATGTTTTTTTCACTGGTGTTCTGTCTCCTGATCACCAGCGATTGCTTCATCGCCGTCTGTATCATGTGGGCTCCGACACTATGTCGAAGCTCATTCGGACACAGCCCGCCCTCGATCTGGACGTGGCTTCTTTCGAGAAGCCGCCCAAGACCGACTACCTCTTCTGTGCCCAGGGTAAGATGCATCGCTGCACTTACCCTGACTCCCGCTCTCGCGCTCTTCGCCCTCTCAAGTTAGTCCATTTGGACCTCCTTAGTCCTTTTCCTGTTGAGTCTTTGTCCGATCGGGGTCGGTACATTCTGACCCTGACTGATGACTTCATCCGGATGCGGTGGGTCTACAGCCTGCGCCAGAAGAGTGACGCCGCTCTCGCGGTTTGCCTCTGGCTAGTGATGGCTGAGCGTCAGTCCCGCCACACTCTGCACACCTTCCACTTGGATCGTGGTGGCGAGTTTCTAGGTGAGATGGATAGCTTCTTCGCTGAGCATGTGATTTTCCACCAGGTCTCCGCTCCGGCTACTCCTCAGTAGAACGGTATTTCTGAGCGTTTGAACTGCACCATGGAGGATGCGGTTCGCGCTATGCGATCTGAGTACGGTCTCCCGGAGTCCTTCGCTTTTGAGGGCTTTGCCTACATGACTTGGGTCTGGAACCGCCTCCCGCACGGTCCCCTTCCGGACCACGTTACACCGTATCAGCTTTGGTTCGGTCACCGTGCTGAACTACGCCTTGCTCGCGTCTGGGGATCCTTGGCTTCTGTGTGGTACACCGAGGACCAGCAGGGGTCCAAGGTCTCACCGCGAGGCCGCTTGTGTGCCTTCGTTGGCATCTCCCCACGGTCGAAGGCCTGGCGCTTTTGGGACCCTGCTCGTCATCACATTGTTGAGTCCCGTGACGCGCTCTTCTTTGAGTCCCTCACCTACCGCGATTTGACATCGATTACGTCACTGTCTTCCACCCACATTCCTACCTGTGAGGTCTCACGCCGGATGGGGGAGTCTGCGCCTGCGAGCACCCCTCGCCAGGCTGATGTGTCCGTTTGAGCACCCTCTACTTCGCGGTCTCCGGCTCTTGATGACCCAGCCATCATTGCTGTCGGCCCAGAGACCTCTCCAGCACCGCCGGCTTCTACCCCCATTCCCTCGCATTCCTCACGTACCCATGATCCTACACCTGTGCGTACTCCTGTGTTCGTACCTGTGTCCGCCGACACTCCTTCCTCTTTGCATAGCCCTGCTCCTACTACCACCCCGAGTCACGTGTCTCCCACACCCGCATCACCAGCTCTCTTGCCTCCGTCCTCCCCAGCTGCGCTTGTGCCTGTTTCTGAGCCTGAGGTGCACCCCTCGAGCCCAGGCTACTCCCGTGAGCCTAGCGGTCGTCTTCGACCGTTGGCCTCCGGAGTACAGCGAGTGTCTGGTCCTGCACCCAGGCGCTCCACTCGTAATATCGCGAGTGGCGATCCCGACACAAAGGTCCTGGGCCTGAGTGTCCCCACTGAGCACACAGAAGTACACCTAGCGTGTCCCGTAGGGCACGATCTCATCACTCGCAAATTCCACATCGCTTGTGATGCAGCAGCCGATCTTGTGGTCGTCAGACCTAGCACCAAGGTGTGGGCTCTTGCCACGCAGAGCTCCCCCTCTTTGGCGCCAGACCCGGTTACACTGAGGGAAGCTCTCTCATCACAGGATGCTGATGTGTGGCATGCTGCCTGCGAGGATGAGCTTTGCGCCATCCGAGAGCACGGAGTTTACGAGCTAGTCAACCTTCCACTTGGGAGGAAGGCTATTCAGGTAAAGTGGGTCTTTCGCAAGAAAGTGAAGCCAGATGGCTCAGTGGAACGCCACAAGGCTCGCTTGGTCGTCAAGGGGTACTCTCAGATTGAGGGCATCAACTACACTGACACCTTCGCCCCTGTCGGCCGCATGACCTCAGCTCGAGCTCTGCTCGGTGTAGTGGCTCAGCATGATTGGGAACTACACCAGATGGATGTGAACACTGCGTTCCTCCTTGGCTCTCTGGATGAGGAGATCTACGTGGCTCAGCCACCCGGCTTTGAGGTCAGTGAGAAGGTCTGGCGCTAGCGCAAGTCCTTGTACAGCCTCAAGCAGTCTCCTTGGTGTTGGAACCATGAGATCACTGGCACCCTGACTCGTGCGGGATATGTACAGAGTAAGGCAGATCCCTCTCTCTTCATCCGACAGACGCCTGAGCGGTTCACCGCCATCTTGGTATATGTCGATGATCTCCTCATCGCGTCTCCATCATTGGAGGCCGTGAAGGAGGCCAAGGCTGTCCTCCAGACTGCCTACAGGATGAAAGACCTTGGTCCTGCAGCGGTGTTTCTTGGCATGGAGATCGTGCGAGACCGCAGACGTCGTACTCTACTACTTCATCAGGCGCGATACGCACGGTTTGTGGGGGAGCGCTTCAGCGACCTCCTCGGCGTAGTGCCCACGGCCTCCACACCTTTCACACCTAATGGGCAAGACTCCCAGAAGGTGGACGATCCCACACAGCTCGGCGAGACAGTGGATGTGACCTTATACCTCCGTCTCATCGGGTCTCTGATGTTCCTGGCCACTACCACACGTCCTGATATCGCATTTGCCGTCAACCTCCTTGCCCAGTTTTTGCAGGCTCCACGCGCTAGAGCCCTTCACGCGCCGTGCGAGTGGTGCGGTACGTGCTCTCCACGCCGTACCTTGGACTCTGCTTTCGCCGGCAATGTTCGGTGGTCCTTGACGGCTACACCGACAACGACTGGGCCTGGAGCCCAGATGGACGCAGTCGCACCGATTACGTCTTTCTACTCGGTGGGACCGCTTTGTCCTGGCACAGCGGGAAGCAGGGCTGCATTGTACGTAGCTCATCGGGGGCAGAGTACGTTGCTGTGGGTGCAGGGAATGCTGAGGCGGTATTGCTGCAAGGCCTGTTCCATGAGCTTGGCCAGTGAGTACCCGCTATCGTGCTTCGCTGCAACAACAAAAGTGCTCTTGCCATTGCGGAGAACTTTGGTGTGTTTCATGCTCGCACGAAGCACAATGCGGTCGAGCACCACTTCGTGTGTGATCTGGTGGAGCAACACGTGATCTCCGTTATTTGGGTTGGCATTGACATGCAGCGTGCTGACTTCTTGACGAAGGCACTAGCACGCGGAAAGTTCCTGGTGGCCATTCGTTCCATTGGACTTCGCCCCTTGCCTGAGAGTAGTTGAGTGTGGGGTGTGTCTGTGTCCGTGTCACAATTGTCGTTGTTCTTGTTTTTGTACTTGTCTCAGTGCTGCACGTGTATGGACATGCGTACCATCGGTTCATGGGCGAGTGTTGTGATTTGTGACGTTCGTGTCGACTTGTACAATTTACTGTGACCACTCAGCCGTGTCCATACCCGTGCAGATCCCTGATGCGGACCCTGGAGGCACCATTGCGTCATCTTGTGGCAGACCACCATCTTGGAGCTGACCGACGACCGTTCGAGAGCTCCGGACGATACCCGGGACCTCCTGCAGTTTTTCTGCAGCACACAGGAGTTTATCGGTGGACTGGCCGTGGGCCCGATTTGCATGTTTTTGTATTGTGTGTCCACCGCTTGATGCCTGATGCATGCATGTGACAAGTCGTAGCGTCTGAATTTTGATTCTGCATGTCTAGGTTGAGACGGCGTAGCATTCTGACATGTCTGCGCAGAGTTACGGCCAAAACAGTGGTTTTGGGCCGGTTTTTAGGACAGATCTTGCACTGCCGCGTGCGACACCCGCCGTGCGCCGCGGCAGATACTTATGCCATGGACCTGTCATTTGTCATTTCTCTCTACAAATGCTAGTGAAGCATTTTGACAGTTTGCCTTGTGTCTCCTAACCAGACCCTTGCCGTTGTGTGCACGACTTGTGACTGTCGTCACCGTCTGACCAGGCACTGACGCCTAGTCAACGGCTGTGTCGCTAGGAAGCTTCCATGCATCTTCTTAGTGGGGTTGTGCGATGGAAGTTTGCGGTGCAACAACGAGTTGCGGAGTAGCCGGGGACGATACGAGGAGATGCGGATCTGATAACTATGAACTGCGAGCTGCGGTGTAACGGGTCAGAACCTCGAGCTCCTGCACTTAGGTCGTCGTCGGAGTTTGCAGAATGGCGTCCAGAGCTCGCTTGAGGGGTTTTTCCCTCCACGTTACTCTAGGGGAAATCGTCATCAATGACCGTGTGCGAAGAGACTTGAATAATTAAAGTCTCTAGAGGTCCATTTGCGCTTTTACCTTACCCCCTCGTTCTAGGTCCAAAACGAGGGGGTATTACCTCGAACTCGAAAGTTCGCACGAGTTTTCCCGTTTTGAAACTCGTAGTTTGTCCTAATTGAACTTGAGTTTTGTTTTTTATGTGTCGGCACAAAATCGTCGCATGCGAGGCACGATCGATGGTTTTGCACCGACTTTTCTGGTACGCTCCTCTCGCTCCTCGCTCTCACCCTCACTCTCCATATCCCTCGTCCTCACTTGCTCGTTTGCAAGTAGGGCAAGGGGGGGCGATGGTACGAGGCCACGAGGCCTCGCCCTCGATGCCCTCATGGTCCCTCAGCCACCGATCGCGGCCTCAACTGGATCGGCGGATGGCGGCAGGCCGGCTACTGGCCGGCCGGTCGCTTGGCCAGCCGCATGCCGTCCAACCGGCCGACAGCCCGCTGGCCGGTGGCTAGCGAAGTGCTGGCCGCCGGCCAGCCCTCGCTGACGCGACAGGTGGTGCGCAACCACCCCTCCCGCTTCATTCCTCCCCATTTGTTATGAAACGTCTCAGTTCATGAACAACAAGCAAGATTGTCAGTTAGTGATTCATCAGCATTGTGAAAGAAAAACAATGATTAGAATCACCAGCTAAACATGAACATGTGCATGGCACTTGGAGCTAACTTGCAGCTCTTGGGTCAGCACCACTAGCGGCCTCCCCCTTTTAGGCTGGAGCAACTGCGCGACAACCATGTTGGGCGTCACCAACCTCCTATGGTTGCAGTCCATGAATGCCACCCTGCGGGAATGTTGTTCACTTTTTCTACCTTTAGGTGGTGCCCCCCGACACACGTCAATT
The DNA here is from genome assembly GCA_023375785.1 of Penium margaritaceum. NCBI lineage: Eukaryota > Viridiplantae > Streptophyta > Zygnematophyceae > Desmidiales > Peniaceae > Penium > Penium margaritaceum. The sequence continues at coordinate 20,137 of SZWC01018110.1, read as the reverse complement.
TGTGCAAGCTGCCAGCTCGCTCCAATACTCGTTGACCATCCCTGTGGACAACCGAGATTTGGCATGAGTTATGTTCAGGTCCACACCCGGCCCAATGAATAAGGTATTCCCTAAGAACCCACGACCGGAGGGCACGCTCTTGATGCTGAAGTAGGCGAAGAACCTCGTATTGGCCGTTGGCAGCAAGGACTACCAATGGTGGCTGAACGGTTTCCTCAGCTGTGTATGGAGCCAAGAGGTTCATATGAAACACGTCATGTATCTTCACACTCGGTGGAAGCAGCAAACGGTATGCCACTGGCCCGATGCGTGCGACGATGGAAAATGGCCCAATCCACATGGGTAGAAGTTATTGCGTCCCTAGCGACTTCAACCGAAGATTCTTAGACCAAAGAAGCACTTGGTCACCGATGTCAAACGAGACCTCACGGTGACTTTTGTTGGCATATGTCTTCTATCATTGGCGAGCAGCTTGAAAGTGACCCTTCGCCTCCTGAAACAAGGAATTTATGCGTTCGGCAAAGGCTTGATTGAAAGGAACATGTCCTCCTGTACTCCAACTCTTCACCAATGAAGAGGGCACCAATCGATGCCGGCCACTGTTCAACACAAACGGTGTGAACTGTGTAGACTCGTTCACCTAGTTATTCACCACAAACTCTGTCGATGCAAGGAATTCGTCCCAATCATTCATGGCAGGATCCATGTACATGCGGATCATTTGTTGCAAAGTGTGGTTCATACGCTCTGTTTTTCCGTCAATTTGAGGGTAAAACGCTGTCAAATTTTTTGACTCGCTATCGAAGTACTCCTGCATCTTTGGCCAGAACTTACTAGCAAATGTTTGATATCGATCAGAGATAATGTGCAACGGCAAGCCGTGGTACTTTACAACACCCTCAAAGAGGAGACGAGCAGTCTCCTCTGTGTTCACATCAGTGGTTGTAGGTATGAAGTGTGTCATCTTTGTCAGAAGATCCACAACCACCGGTATCACATCGTGGCCACAGGCCATGTTCGGAAGACCAGAAATGAAGTCCACGTTGACGCACATCCATGGAGTCCCAGGAATGGGAAGCTGTTGGAGAAGTCCAGTAGGCTTCTTGTTACTAGCCTTATTTCAAAGACATAGGTCCCATGTCGTGCAATGCTTACGGACATCAACACTCCATCCTAGCCACCAATAGTGGTTCGAGAGTGCTTGTCTGGTCTTTGTAGGTCCCACATGACTTGCGACCGGCGGATCATGGAACTAGGAAATAATCTTCACTCGAAGGTCTTATGAGTCTGGCACAACAACTTGTTCTCCGTGCAAATACATTCTTGCTGCTTCCACCAATCCATACTTGTCAAGGTTTCGAGAGTCTTGAAATCGAGAATCCACACAGTATCCCATCCGGATTCTATTGACAAAACCTTTATAGTAGATAATCTCTTGAGGTGGTTCTCCCAGGGGTGTAGGGGAATCTAGTGTTTGCACGGATACTGTTGCAATGGCCATAAAACACCCACCGACCTTGGTGTTTGCTTTGACTTCCACTGGCTGCCAGCTTAATGGATCGGCCACATTGATGCATCCTGGCCAATACTCCCATGTGAACGAGAATCACCTCAGGTATTCTCTCCAACGCGCCTATCGTCTTGACAGGTTTGGATTGGTTTGGGAAAACACCAATGGGTTATGGTCGGTCACGACCGTCACACCCCCTTTGGCACCCTCGAGGTAGCAATGCCACATCTTGAAAGTGTGCACTACCACAAGGAGCTCTTGATCCCAAGTCGTGTATCGTGTTTCCGCGAGGATGAGATTCCGGCTCTCATACGCAACTAGGTGACCATTCAGCATGAGGACATTTGAGTCCTACTACCAACGCATCACACCAAACCTCCCACGGTTACGATGGATTTGAGAAAGCTAGGACGGGCGCTGTGGATAGAAGCTCTTTGACTTTGAGAAAGCCGTTCTTGCAATCATGTTTCCATTCCCAACGCACGTCTTTTTGCGTCAGCCTAGTTAGAAGTGCTATCAGGGTCAAATACCCTTGCATGAACGGTCGAACGTAATTTGCAAGGCCGGGGAAAGACCGAATCTGGCCAACATTTTCCGAGCGTGGCCAGTCCACCACGGCTTGGACCTTTCGTGGGTCGACACAGATACCATCCTTGCCAATAATGTGTCCAAGGTATTCGAGCTCATCTTGTACAAACTTGCACTTGATCAACTTTGCGTAGAACTTGTGTTCCCAAAGGATCGTGAGAACCTCGTGTAGATGTTCTATGTTCTCTTCCATGGATTTAGAGAAAACCAGGATGTCATCCACGTAAACCAGGAAAAACTGATTGATTTTTTAAGCAAACGTTCTGTTCATTTCTCCTTGGAAGGTTGCCGGGGCGCTCGTTAGCCCGAAGCATAACATGCAGAAGTGATAGTGTCTCATGTACATTTGAAACACAGTTTTGGGCACATCATCTTTCGTGATGCGGATTTGAAAGTACCCTTGAGACAAATCCAAGGATGAGAATATTTTTGCCCCTTGGAGTTGGTCAATCATGTCCTCAATCCGCGGGAAAGGGAGTCCATTTTTCACCTTCAGCTTGTTCAGCACACGATAGTCTACGCACATGCGTAAACCACCATGCTTTTTGTTCACAAGAAGGATCGACGCACCGATCGGCGAGCTACTTGGCTCAATCCACCCTTTTGCAAGATACTCTTTGATTTGGCATTCGGCCTCTCGCCTTTCCGCTCGACTAAGGCGATACATGGGTTGAAATAGAGGAGTAGCCTTCAGTTGCAGCGGAATCGTGTGGCCCATGTGTCTTTCTGGTGGAAGTCCAGTCAGTGGGTCTTGGAATACATCCGAGAACTCCACCAATAGAGATTTGATCTCTTCTGGCATGTCTTCCTTCACATCGTCCTCCACTTTCTACAACTGAGCCAAGAAGTATCGATAACCCTATTGAATACATCTCTTGACTTGCATCGCAGACAAACTGGAATGGACTTTGCATTGGGTTGGCGACAATTTCGTAATTGGAATCAACGTAAAGCGACGTTATCCTTTTCATGAAATCAAATACTTTGATTCAAAGCACATTAGAGCCTTGTTTTTGTGGAACCAAGGATCGCCTAGTACCACGTCAAACGGGTCAAGAAGGTTGATTACCCTCAACGTGACACTCTGCGGGTACCCTTGAACACTAATTTTTTCTTTACAAGTACCGATCATGGGTACCATACTGTTGTCACCGACAACAACTGAGCCATTCGATGGCTCGTGATTCAGGCCAACATGTCGGGTAAAGCCAAGGCTAAAAACAAGTAATCTCCTCCAGTGTCAACAAGTACGTTCATGGGAGTACAAGCTAGGTGTCTTTTGAACTGCATCGCCATATTGCCTCCACTTTTCCGAGTGAACGAGCTCGTTGATAGATTTTGTGATAAACACGGAATCTAGATGGCGGACGCCACAGCTCCCATGATTCACCTACTCATGTCCACATCTTTTGGGTACGTGTATATTTGGCTAGCACCTTCTAGTCTTTCAATATGACCAGGTTGAAGTCGTCAACCAAAGGTACAGTGAACGTGATTGAACTCATTGCTTTGAGGGTGTTTGCTTAATCACCGCATTACACAAGTCCCGCATAGTGGTTGGTTTTGCTACCACTAAGCATGTTCGATCACGCATCTCATCCGAGGATGCAAGGTTTAGTGGACAATGACGGTCAGCAAGTGTAGAATAAGGTTCAACAAGAGGGGAGAAAATAACAGAGAAGTTTGAGCTCGTTAAAAACTCAAATTGTTAACATCCTTGTCTGAAAACATGAACCCACACTCTTGATCCAGTGTTAACCTTGATTGGTCCCCACTAACGTCACTCAGGATGGGGAAAACCTGCCCCTCGGCCTTGTCCGTTACCATGGCCAGGCCCATTGCCGTGACCGCGACACTGCCCACGGCTCTGTCCGCGGCCTTCTACTGCACCCTCCCCACGAGGTACTGCTGCTGCGCCTAACACCACAAGCTCTTGCCTACCACCAGCAACTTCAGGGCACTAAGCCCTAAAGTGACCAGGCTACATACAGTTGTGGCAAAGTCCTTCACGGAATGTTGTGTTGCGATGCTCACGCATCGCCTATAGCTCGTCATTGTCGCGGCTGCGCTTATGGTTTGGGGTCTTGTGTCCGCCAGTCTTCTTGTTTGGAGGGTTTGCAGGCTGCTTGCCCTTGGCCCCGTCCCGCTGCCTGACTTCTCCTCCAGCCCCCACAGCGTCCATGCGCATGTCGGGGCCTTGATGTGCATGCCCATTTGGCCGTGCGTCTGAGTAGTGCTTGGGGTTTGCCAGATACGCCTCACTGATGTAGTCCTGTAACGCCCTCCACCTTGTCCAAGGTTGGCCGGTTTCCGTTGTGGTGGTCTTATCCTTCAGCTTCTTGTTGGCAAGACCATCACGCAAGTACTCCAGGAGCATGCACTCCGAGTACTTGAAGGTCTTTGTTCCATCGCCCTCAGTGAAGCTTTCGGCTTCCTCCACGAGTGCAGTGAACTCGCACAAGTAGGCTTCGAGCGAGCTACCCAGCTGCCTGAAGTCCTTGATTTGTAGAAGGCGTGCTACGCCTCCTCACAATGGGTGCACTTCTTATGCATGATCACGCAGAAGGCCTCCCATGGCATGGGCTGCCACTTGAGGTGCGGCTGCTGCGCAGTCCACTCCTTGACCAGATACCCTACTGATCGATGTATTCGATTTTAATTGTTTTTGTTGTCATTGAAACATGTCAAACAATTTGTTCAATGAATTCAATGTGCTACATAAATAATCACAATGTGCATTCGTTGAATTCATGATGCACAAAATGCTAGCTCAATCTTTACATCCTAGTTTTTTTCACGTTGTTTGGAGGATGCAAGTGGTTCCTCTCATTTTTTCCTACAATTATCATGGGCCACATTGATTGAGACATTGCAAAGAGGGAGAGGGAGACAAAGTAGGCAGCTCATAAACATAGAAATGTTCAAAGTACAAATCACATCACCTCATCCTCCTCCTCAATACCCTCATCGTCGAACATCACGTGTCCATACATTCCATTTGCATGGCGCTGGAAGTCATCTTGGAAGACCTTGCCAAATCCTGCTCTAGCCCATGCCTTCCTAACGATGTCACCATGGTTGTCCACGTGCTGCCATGCCATCATGAACCACTTGCATGATGCTTCCTTCACAACACCCATGCCAAGCTTGAGGGTGTCCCCGGCACGCGCCTTGTCATTTGCCCACATGGCAAACTGGTCCTCTACATGTTTCTTGAATGGGGCGATGATGCCTATGTCGGCTGGCTGTGCCTTGGGGGTACAGCCAGCCGGCACGTACACCGGGTGCATGTGCGGGTAGTTGTTTCCTAGCCAAAGGCGAAAACTCGCACTGTAATGCGGGCGCCAAGCATCAAGCACCAGAAGCATGTGCACAACTCCAGGTGCTCTAACTGAGCATGTTAAGGTGTTATGACTCGTAAAGAGCATGCTCGTTAAAGCCGTCAGCATTAGCTCGCCCGTTTGGTTTTGTACCAAATCGGTCTTAGAAGATGATGCCTTCTTGGATAGAAATTTGCATCCATTCTAAACACAGGGTTGACTAGGAGCCAAGGCACATGTCAAGTATTGGATGCCACGGACAAGTGAGTTGACGTATCGTCAAGTAAGTTATATGACCAGGAGTTTCACCACAGGTGTGGCTGACCTGTAACATGTCCCGAGTACGTTGTGTATTCTATGCATGTTGTCCAGGAGACAGAGTGATGAACTATGTTCATGACCTAAACAGTGTCAATTCATGATATGTCTTCAAGCATGAAGGCTACTGATTGCATGTGTCATGTATCACGAGCTTAGAGCCTCATGGGCTTTGTCGTGGACGACATGCATTGCGGCTCATTGCTTTGCCATTACTGACATGCGTTTGAGCACTGTCGTTCATCATGTTGCAGTACATGGTTTGACACTTGGAGCTCTGTCTATGATAAGATGGGACTCAGACACGCCTGTTGAGGTTGCTTTGATGTTGTACAACATGCATTATGAGCCTGTGCCTCAGCACATATGCTGCACGTAACCAAAGCATGCACTTTGACGTACGTCAAGGATGCTTGGTGCATGCGTCAACCATTAAGATTGATGTGCAAGACACCATGCATGGATGGGTGAAATTGTAAAGAATCAACGCTTTCATGAGTACAATTCAGAATCTCCAATGTCAGAGACGTGTCTAGGGTGGAAGTACTGCCCCTGATGTTGTACCCAATGACGACAACCTCACTTTCCAGAGGATTGCCCATCTGGACATCGTGGTGTTGCTTGTGAGACAAGCTGTACCGGGTTTATGATCAAGATCGATCATGATCCACTAGCCAATACCTGGTCATAGACAGGGTGCTGGATCATTAGATCTTTTGGCTGACTGAGCTGGCCATGCCACCATAACCTGTGGCTTTTGCAACAGCTAGGCTGTTGTCCACCTCATGAAGATCCCCAAGTGCCCCTTTTGCTCATGTAGCCTATGGCCCAAGCAATTCAAGTCAGCATTGAGGCACCATAGGTTCCTCCTAAAACTGCTATTCTTGTTTCGTTCCCGACTCATGGTCATTGACCAAAAGTATCAGGAGAAAGAGGTGGGATCAAAGGTGCTTGCAAAACAGACCTTACGCTGTCGTTTGGTCAGTAGGGTTATTCTGTAGCAATGGTTGTCGCGGAGCCAGTACTACCCGTCAGTATCCACTAATTCCTCAGTGAGACAATCCCTTGTAGGCTCGTAGCTGCACAAGGTGTTTGAGCTGGGACTTGGGAGGACGGGAGTTGGATTTGTCTCTTTTGGACTCCGGTGTCTCTTTCAAGAGAGAACTCGGGTCTATTGTGTTACAATCCAATAGTAGCTTGGTTGCTATGTGCCGTAACTACCATTTGATGGTGAACCCATCTGTAGGACAATTTTTTGTCCAGCCGATTATGTGGAGCGTTAGGTCTCATCTGCTGATGGACATCGGCAGGCCAACTGACAAACTTTGGTAGTTGTCAGCAACAAAAACGTTCGCACAGTCGGCAAGGTCCATGCTGCACGCTAGGCATGCTAGAAAAGCTCATCAAGTTCACACTACTGCTTTTCAAAGTAGCAGAGTGAACAAGCCATCATGGCTGTTGACACTGATCAAAAAGCAAGTGGAACTTTGATTCCACTACGCGAGTCAGCACAGCTCAGTTTTGATTGAGAGTGGATGTTGTTGGCAAGCCTGTAGTACAAGCCAACGTTAGGAAGTCCAACTTTATGTAAGGGAGGGTGGGTCGGTATTGACATGCCCTTGCACATTGGTGGCCGGTTGCCAACAAGACGTATGCCAGACTAGTATGGTTTGTACCGCTGCTGGCGACATATGGGGAGTGTACGCCGGTGCTAGCAAAGACAACAGGGCGTGCATTGCTGCTGGCGATGCAAGAGCAGCTTCTGCCGCTGCTAGCAATGCCGGCAAGGCATGTGCCACCAGCACGGCTTGTGCTGCCGCTATCAACTCAAGCAGGGTGCTCGCTGCTCGTGGAAGAGTCAGCCGAGTGTCTGCTGCTCCTCGCGGTGCCAAAGCAGCCCTTCCTGGTGTTGGCAACGCCGCAGCGCATCTGCTGCTACTGGAAGTGCCAGTAGTTACAGACCCCCTAGTTACACTGGGGGTTTGGGTTTATTTTTCTTTTACTTGCCTGGGCATCTGACGACATAAGAGCGATGCCCATGTTTGTTGTTCTTCGAGCAAAAATGGGCACGGCTATCATGTATTTCATGTATTTAACGGATGGGCACAAATGCTCCGGGGCCCATGGTTTCGGTCGTTATATCCACGGTATCCATAGTTGAAAACGAACCGACAGCGGTGTCCAGAGTCGAAAACGGAAAGACGACGTTGTCCATAGTAAAAAACGACATGAAAGTGGTGCCCATGTTTTTTGTCGTGCGAGCGAAAACGGAGAAAAAAGACAAATGTGCCCACGCCCTCTAAGTCGGACCTCACCGACTTTGAGGGCGAAGTGGACGACGCTGACACTGGCATCGCCGATGTCAGAAGTAACCCTGTCGCAAGTTTTGGAGGTCGCAAGTGCGAAGTCCAAAACTCGCGACAGGGTATGTCGCATCTCGCAACCCCCCCCCCAATAACCGACAAAACCCCTAGTTGCACTGGGGGGTTTGGGTTTTATTTGCTTACTTTCCTGAGCATCTGCCGGGTCCCGCGGTAGCGGGGCCCGGCAGATTCCCTTTCTTCTATCATATGTGCGCCGCATCTCGCAAACCCCCGTAACATCCAACAAACCCCCTAGTTTAACTAGGAGGGTTGGGATACATTTTTTCAATTGCCCAGACACCGCCCGGGCCCCGCGGTAGCGGGGCCCGGTAGATTCCCTTTCGTCTATCACAGCGTGCGCCAAATCCTACAAACGCCCCCAAACCAATGACAAAACCCCTAGTTTACATGGGAGGTTTGTCATGGTCATCGCAAGCTAGCATGGAGGTTTCGCCGCAAAACTCCTCCTGCAAGCTCGCGACGACCGGCGATGCTCAAAGTAAAAAAACATGTCAAATGTGATATATACATGAAATATGTATCAGCGGTGCCCGTTTCCGCTCGCACGATGAAAACCATAGGCACCGCTGTCATGTCGTTTTGGACTATGGACAGCGCGGTCTTTCTGTTTTCAACTCTGGACACCGCCGTCAGTTCGTTTTTTACTATGGACACCGCAGCTTCATGTGGCAAAACGATGGGTATATTATTACTCCGTCCTTAACGGATTCGACATAGATTTTGACTTTGAGGGCGAAGTCGAACTTCGCCCGTCATCACGAGCTCGTAGGAGGGGTTCGTCGGAGAAACCTCCCCGCGAGCTCGCGATGACCCTGCCAAACCCCCCATTTTAACTAGGGGGTTTTTCGAGGCTTTGAGGGGGGTTGCAAAATGCGGTGAACGCTGTGATAGTGGAAAGGGAATCTTCCGGGCCCTGCTACCGCGGGGCCCGGCAGATGCCGGAGCAAGCGAAAAAATAAACCCAAACCCCCGGCTCAACTAGGGGGTTTGTCTGATCCTGGGGGAGGGGGTTTGCAAGATGCGGCGCACGCTGTGATAGCAGAAAAGGAATCTGCCGGGCCCCGCGGTAGCGGGGCCCGGTAGATGCCTGGGCAAGTAAAAACATGAAATCCAAACCCCCCAGTGTAACTAGGGGGTTTGTCGCATATTGGAGGGGGGGGGGGGGTTGCGACATGCGGCACACTCTATGATAGAAGAAAGGGGATCTGCCGGGCCCCGCTACCGCGGGGCCCGGCAGGTGCCCAGGCAAGTAAAAAGTTATAACCCAAACCCCCTCGTTCAACTAGCAGGTTTGCTCAGAGTTTGTGAATCCCCACTGGCGAACGTGCAAGCTTTGGAGTTCACACTTGCGAACTCCAAAACTTGCAACATGGCGAATTCTGACATCGGTGAGGCCAGAGTCAGAAGTCGCTGACTTCGCTTTCGAAGTCGGCGACTTCCGACTTTGAGAGCGAAGTTGAATCCCATTTTTGTTCGCACATTAGAAAACATGGGCACCGCTGTCATGTCGACACCACTGCTTAATCTGGCAAAACGATGGGCACCAAAGCATTTGTGCTAAAAAAAACTATGTTGTCGCTGCATGAAATGCAGCGTCAGAATGCTAACGTCATTATGCTCCTCGAACAATGAAAAACCCCTCTTTTGAGGTGTTTGTGATTGTTCGAGGAAGGGGTTTGGGTTGGGCTTGCGTGGCGGCTCCAAGAAATCCCATGCGTTGAAAGGGAATTTGTTGGGCTCCGCGGTAGCGGGGCCCAACAGATGATTGCACAAAAAACAAAACCCTTAACCTCGAATGTAAAGAGGAGTTGGGTTTGAAAGCATTTTTTTGTGAACCACGGGTTGTTTGTGTGCGATGAAAAGAAGAGTCCAGATTTTGAAGGGGCATTTTTTCTCGATCGCAAAGGAATGATGATTGCAATGAAGCGACAGTCACATGACCCTCGTCGCCATGCTCAATCTGCAAAGTACGTCACTGATGGAGCATGGCGAGCAAGGGTTGGATACCACGTTTCTTCTTTTTAAGAGATGGATATGCCATGTCAAAATTTGGACTCGCAGATATGCCAGCTTACTAGTGCGCGCGATGCGGGTATCTGAGCTATTAGGCCCCATCTTGAAATTCCCTGGCTAAATGACTCCTCAATTGATGCGATGCGAACCAACCGCGAACCTTTTTGGGTTACGTAGTAAGAACAATTTGCTATAGGTGCCTGGTTCGGCCCCCCTATTGACGAGGTTTGCGTTCCATGGTCTTACGTACTAGACGTACACTAGTCCCTAATCTTTGCAAGTAGGCATTTCTATCATTACACAGATAGCCCACTGGATGTCAGGACCTCAATTCTCACCGCAACTGTCGAGGACAATTCCCCCAACTACCCTCGTCCTCCGACAAACTTTCTCGCACTTTGTGAAAACTTCAACCACTTTCGAGAATCATCAACGAAAGTGCTACGACCTTTCGGTTTACTTCTCGTTGCATCGAGATGTATCAAAATTTATAAAGATGCATCTCGCATCTTCTACGTTGATCTTCGAAGCCCCCTGATCCCTCAACGGAGCTTCTTGATCCTACCACTCACGACGCGACTCCGCACGCGTTGTTCGATGATCGACCCACCACCCCGACTACGCGTCATTTGTAACTCAACACTTGTATACATGTGTTCGATTATTCCGACACTTGTCATCAAAGTACACTTACCGCTAATTATAAATTGTTCAAGTGTCCCAAATTCTCAAATGTGTTCTGCTCCACAACTTCTACCTCTTCATCATCTACGCTCCGTTTGAAATAGCACTTGGTATAAGAGCGCACCGGTGCTCGAGAGGCATCTGACTACGTTACCCATCCAAAGGACTACCGTGCACAAGCCGTCAGCGCATATCAAGACTTTGCAGACTTCACGACTATGACATGAAGCAAGCGAGCGCATCCAACGACTAGTAGGGGGTCTTAGGCAGTGGAAGAGCAGAACGTGCCTATGCATACAAACCCTGAAGCGGAAGCAAACGCTGGCGTGGCAGGCTATGGGCAGCTGGTGTTGGTTGTGATTTTCAAACACTCAAGTGACCTCTTAAATCCATCCATTCACACACACCATCACTGCAGGTGACTAAGCTCACATGAAGCTCAAGGCACACTCGCTGCAGTACACACATTATTGGCATCTCTGCTGAGTGCAGGATTGGCGGGAGCTCAGTCATGCTCAGTTGTATCTGAGAGCATATCTGTTGTTATTAGCGTGTGTTGACTAGCTTGCACCTGGTTGGAACATGAGAGAGATATGTGGGAGATACATGCATCAACATACGCACGTGGTCAATGTGGTTCCTTGTGTGATTGATATGCATTTTTGGCTGGACTTGTAGTTTAGCGCACCGGGTTACTGCTCCTGCGGGGCCACACTCTCAGTCATTCCAAAATGTGAGAAACCACGGCACATTGAGGCTGACCGGTTCGGCTCGACCCTGGGGTGGCGGCCGGGCCCCACTTTGAGCCACTCCAGTGGGTGGCCCGGTCAACCGGTTGCTAAGAGCTTGCTAGCCCGTCACTCCAATACACTTGTCTCTCTTGGTTTCTCAAGGCACCTTGTCTCTCCCATCATCATGGCTGCCTTGTGACCCATCATCGCATGGTAGAGAGCTTGTGCTGGCATCTTTCCACTACCTATTGTTATCAGAGCGGGAGGGAAACTGCCCTCCCCTCAATCAATCCGGGACTCGTGGGACCCTACACGTTGTAGCACTCTTGCCGCCACAATGGGCCCTGCACCTACAATCCACATCTCACAACTTGCCACTCTTGGTGCTGCTACCGGATTTCCCGCAGCTCCCCTCGGCATTGCAGACCTCTGTCACATAGTTTTGTATGTAGCGGGAGGGCCAGTTCGGCCCTCCCTTCTCGCTGAAGCGAACGGTGGTTGCGCACCACCCCTCGCGTCAGCGAGGGCTGGCCAACGGCCAGCACTTTGCTGGCCGCCGGCGAGCTGGTTGCCGGCCGGCTGGACGGCCGGCAGCCGGCCAACAAACCAGCCGGCTGCTGGCCGGCTAGACGGCCGGGGGCCGGCCAAGCAGTCGGCCGGCCACCAGCCGGCCAGCTGCGAGCTGCCAATCGTGGCCTTAGCCCGATCGGCGGTTGAGGGGCCACCAGTGCCTCAAGGGCAAGGCCTCGTGGCCTCGTGCCCTCGCCCCTCCCTCACCCTCCTTGCAAACGAGCAAGCGAGGACGAGGGATAGGGGGAGCGAGGATGAGAGCGAGGAGTGAGGGGAGCACACGAGAAAAGTTTCCGCAAAACCATCGATCATGCCTCGCACGCGACAATTTGTGCCGACGCGTAAAAAACGAAACTCAAGTTTGATGAGGACGAACTACAAGTTTCAAAATGGGAAAACTCGTGCAAACTCACGAGTTTGAGGTAATACCTCTTCGTTTCAGACCCAGAATATGGGGGTGAGGTAAAAGCGAAAATGGGCCTCTAGAGACTTGAATTATTCAAGTCTCCCTGCACAAGGTCGTTGATGACGATTACCCCCAAAATGACGCGGAGGGGAAAACCCCTCGAGCAAGCTCTGGACGCCATTCTGCAAACTCCGACGACCTAAGTGCAGGAGCTCAAGGTTCCGAGCCGTTTTAGTGGTATCAGAGCCAGACGACCCCCGCAACCAAGGGTTTGACGTAAATGGTGGCTACGTCCTATACAAAATGTCGCCAGTAGCTGCAAACAGCAGCAAAAATGTCAGAAGGGACTACGACATCTACACTTCACAGATTGAAGTATTGTAAAGTGCATTGGAGAGCTACAAAAGAGCTCTACTTGGTGGATCCTCTTCCTTCGAGTCCCTACTCACCTCTAGGGGGCTAGGAGGATTTTTTTGGGACGGGGTGGGAAGTTCCCACCTCCAAAAACCACCAAATGTTCCCCATTTTCAAGGCTCCTTCAAAACCTCTTCAACGAAAAATTGGGGAAGCTCCCTTTTCCAAGACCAGAGGCTTTCACGACCTGAGATGCCGAGGAAAAAAGAAGGGAAAGAAGCCCCAAGGATTTTTTTGTTGGAGGCCTCTCTACCGCCTAAGGGCACAAGGGAGCCGCCACCACGGAACGCAAGAGGTGTCAAAGAAGTGAAGAGGAGGCCAAAGAAGACAAGAAGTCAAGAATAAGACAAGTGGAAAGGAGTTGTTAGGAATTTGTAGAAATTCTCTCCAACTCATTGCAGTTGTTTTGTGAGCGATACTCACATACCTTGTCATTTTCTTGTATAGTAATTTTCTGTTTGCATATGTTCTAGGCCTTGCCAGTCGCCGTGCGTCGCGGCTTAGGAAGACTAGTTTCAAATTCCACGCCCTTGTGCCAACGTGGCAGCCTAGGAAAATGGAAACTAAAGTTAAAACTGCCTCACCGATCGTGAGAGCGAGACTTTAGGAGGCGATTCCTCCTCAAATTTGTGGGGTGATCCTCACATCAATCTTCACTTGCTAGTTGCATGGGCAATGAGATTGCAAGTGCCAGACCGTTCAAGACCATCAAGGGCAAGGTGGTCACGGCCTCACGACACGCCCTCGGCTAACTCCATATCTTGAGAGGTTTCACCACGAGCACGATTGCCAAACCAAAGGCAACCGTACCTGCGAAGGCAACTGGCGCCAACCTCGGCAACACCGAGAAGCATGCGAAGGCCAAAAACTTACTCGACGAGCATGTCGAAGCACGCGTGGGAAACCCCCATGCGATAGACGACGCGCTGGAGGAGGATCACTCGGAGGGGGACCCCGAAGAAGAGCACGACACTGACGATGGCAAAGGCGACGAGGATCGAGATCATTGCCATCGTCGTGCGGTGAACTTGAGCCGATTGCTTGAGACGGGCAAGGCGCTTGTCGCATCGCTGAAAGCTGCCAACAGCAGCGAGGCTACCGAAAGCAACAAAGGCACCAAAAGCAACCATGCGGGAAGCTCCCGCAAGAACAACTCAGATGACGTCGCTGCGAAGGCAACTCGCTATGACAATCGCAGGCTTGCAAAGGCGGCGTGCCAACTCAAGATCACCACCTACGGTGGAGGTACGACACCACTCAGAGGAGTGGGGCCGGATCCCCCATCCTACGATGTGGCCACAATGGGGCAGAGCATCGCCCACTCGAGCATCGTCGCTGACGACAGTCTCCTCCGGAAGGTGGGACTTCTTGGAGGCGTGTATGTGAACCGTAACCTACTACAGTGCGTAAAGGTGCACGGACAATGCGAGGCCTTGGAGGCTATCGTTGATGCTCTGATGACATCAGAGCTGAAGTTCTCTTTTGCCAACCTGTTGGCACACGTAAGGCAGAGCATCGCGGATCTAGATCATGATCACCAGCTACAGCACATGGTCGCTCATAAGGCAAGCCGGCGATGCAACGACCTTGACAAGGTATTGTAGAGTGTGATCTAGGTGTAGATGCAGCAACAAGCGCAGCGTGCCGCAGCTGTTAAGGCCACTACTGGTGGTAGCAAAGACTTGCCTACCTCAACGACTTTGGAGCCGGTCACGAACACATCCTTCCTCAATAGTGTGGAGATCTTCTGAAAGAGTATGAAGCTGAGCAACTGGTTGAATCGCATGGAGCACGTCTTACGTATCCACAAGGCTCCACTTAGCCAGTGGGGCAACCTTCCCACAATGCGACTTGAAGATAAGCTCTTCAACTACCATACTGCTCAAGAAATTCGACGATTTAGAATTGCCTAATTGAAAAATTCATGAATTAGATGAAAAAATCGGGTTTACTATTGTTTTAGGAATCATAATTGAACGAAAAGGCATTTGATTGCTACCTTAAATTCGGCCAATGGGCCAACGTCAATTCCTCGGAAATTCAAGAATTCGACGAGCGATGGCGCTGCACGAAAACGACGCGAGGACCACGTGCAAGTCGTGTCGCGTGGGTCAGTCATTTTGCACGGATCCCTTTTTGCGCCTATCCGTTGTCCACTATCACGGCCCGCGATGGTTAACAGTCTTGGTCGATTTGAGCATGCAGCCTATAAGCATGTAGATAGAGTGTCGCTAGCAGCGTCGCAAATGCTTCGCACTGTTGCTACACTGCGTCCACTGTCCATCATGGAGCGATTTTTGCAGGTGGTCAGCCCTGAGGATCGTGTCCGCCGCTTGGAGACGCAGCTTGGATGTGCTATCATGCCAAGAACAACTCCTGTCTATCGTCCAGTTGGTCGGCCCCGCAAGCCGGTCACCATCACCTACGATGACTCTGAACCCCCACGTTCTCCCGTACGAGGCGAGCGGGAGCCGTCTGCGTCAGCAAGCTGCTCCAGGCCTTCACCCTTGTCGTTGCCACCAGCAACGCCACCGGTTGAAGCCAGTGCAGCTCCCGAGGCCAATGCAACTCCATCAATGTCATGGACGGCAGCCGATTCCAGCAAGGCTGCACGTCGCATTGCAAGGGAGCAGGAAGCGCTGTGCAGGGGCAACGCGTACCTCTATCGCGGTACCGAGGAAGATGCTGCACCCGCTTCCACGCCCGATCCCAAGGGCAAGGGAAAGGCCATGGAATAGCCACGGAAAAAAAAAAAGAAACGCGTCCCTCTTGGCCAGCCCATGCGTGCAACTGGCCCCATCCGCATTGAGGAGCCCAAGGAACCGTGGGGCCCATGCAGCGACTGCGACAGCAAGAGCGACAGCAAAACCACGACGGACAGCGAGAGCAACAGCAACATCTCAAAAGCGCAAGACAGTGACGACTCCATGGACACCGAGTGTCTGGAGCTCGTCCCTGTCAACCCCAACATGACGTCAGCAGATACAGGCAGCAACAGAAGCGGACGCAAGCGCGGGGCGTATTGCGATTGGTTCAGGTCTGGCCAATTTCCAACGATCTACCGAGCTGTCAAGGCGCAGAAGTCCATCTACGCTTCAGTGAATCATCTGCAGCGAAGCTTCCGGACAACGGACGGCATGTGCGTTTTTGACCGCTTGTCGCCATCAACCGTTGCCGACTGGTTCGACAGAAACAAGGTGCTAAAGAAGCAGTACGTGTTGGCTACAACGGTTGCCATGCGATGTGAGCCGGCACCACCAATCAACAACAAAAGACGAGTGCATGGCAGCCGGGGCAAGCGAGTTTTCCTTGCTGACCGTCCAGACCTCATCAACGCCATCAAACGGGCGCTCCAGACAGCACGTGACGTAGGGACGCCCATGAACAGCAATTCCATGCGTCGCGAGATCCGCATGGCAATCGCATAGCATGCGCCAGACGATCTCGCGGCCATGGGCGATCGTGCCTTCAGCTGTTCATGGGTCTGTCGCTTTGCCAGGGACCACATGGCATGGTCGTGGCGTGCAGGCACCACCGCGTCACAAAAAGTGCCAGGCAACTGGCAGGAGAAGGTGGAGCACTTTCTGATGCACGCAGCATCACTATTGTCGCACCACAAAATCAAGCCTGCTGTTGTCATCAACGCAGATCATACGACCATACAACTCGTACCCGTTGCAGACCACATGTACGCACCCAAGGGTGTTGATGACGTGTGCATAATTGGGTTTGACGACAAACGTGCAGTGACATTGCTGGTGACATCATCATATGCCGGCGACGTTTTTCCTATGCAGGTCATCTATGGCGGCAAGTCCTCACGTTTCTTGCCAAAGGGGGTCTATGCCCGTGAGCTCGTGGATTGTGGGTGGAATGTGACATACACCCCAAACCACTGGGCCAACATCAAGACAACCATGTAGTGGGTCCGCACCATAGTCCAGCCGTACTACGAGCAAAAGTGTAAGGACCTGCACGAGGAGGCATGGTTGTATCCCCATGTTCTCACTTTGCTTGGTCCATGTCAATACATGGATGAGGTACATTGTTGAATGTGTCATGGAGTTTCTTCATGGCCATATACATAATGTACGATGCAAGGAGGACAGCTTCCACCATGTCTCCACTGTGAGGGTTTCTTTTACCATGATGTAGTCCACATTGGACTATGCTGGCCAACATGGTCAAATCTTAACCATGTTCGTAAGCATGGAGACATCATGGTTGCAAAACGGCAAGGGGGTCTGTACTCACACTGTGACACATGCCTCCCTGCCATAAAGATTGATGTTGGATGAATCATGAAGGACAACACTCCGCGTGTTACCTGCTTCGTGATCCTCGAGCCCCGATGCTATAGCTAGGGCTCGAGAAGACAATGTGCAAGTGTGCTACTATGGAAGACACTGACCATCATGGCTGTGTGTCAATACTCGAAGTGCACCAAGGATGTTCATGCCCGCCATACACATGGCAAGATCGAAACCTGGCATGACCCAACCAACTGCATAATGTTTTGGATGACACCTCTACCGACGGTGCCATGTACCCAGCATCTAAATTGTTATAGCTGGCTTCCGAGTTAGTATAGTTGTAGATTTGAAACCACTCATAGCCCCTCATTCTGTCAAGCACAGTACGGGCACTTGAGTCATTATCCTGATGACATCCACTTTACCCGAATGTGCACCACTAGATTTCTTACGGACCCAGTCCGGCAGTTTCTCATCTATAGAACACTGTTTGAATTCCATTGGTATATACATGACGCCCTTGTTCACTCATCAGTGATGGGTACAATACCTGCTTTATGCACTGGAACCAGGTCGTAGTGTGATAACGTAAGCATGGTTATGTGGTCACATAACAACATCATGCTATACAACCCAATGAGATTTCCATTGGATGACGATATCTCGTCAAACTCATGGTGACATGGTCTACCCATAGACACTATGGTATTCACCGTTGGTTGCAGACCCCTAGAGTGACTAAAAGCACCAGATGTAGCCTTCTAAGGTAATGAGCAATGATCAATGGTCCACACAGCGGGGCAGTGTACTTTTGTACCAATGCTTTCCAATGCTGCTCTTTGGACATCTCCCAGATGTTTCAGGAAGCATAGGGCATCCCTGGATGTTTACGTACTCCTTTAAGGATTGACACGTACTGTGGACATACCTTAGTATTGTGCACGCAAGGCACAAACCATACTATGGAACACAATATTCCAACTTCTTTTCACCCCAGCAAGTATGGGATGAAAGAAAAGTTAAAGTTGGATGACATTGCTCGAGTAATCCGAGTTTGATCACCTTCCTTGAGTGATCACACTTGAAGCTCCCAACTTCCACGGGAGTAACCCATCTCACACATTCGATCATGCTACCGATGTGACCGGGTAATTCAACAGTACTTGTGCAAAGCACAACTACACAAATCCATGTGGTTTTTTGTTATCCATCTCTTTCAACAGTCATCATGTCGGATTCTTGGGTCTCACCCACTGCGTTACTCAAGACTGTGCACTTGACACCTTTGCAATGCGCAATGAACACTCTTCTGGTCTAAGAAGATGGGTTGTGTGTCCAAGCACATCACACTACTCGGGATTATCTCCACACGGTGGGAAGTCTTAGACCACACGGCATCCGATGGTACCCACTTGTCCGTCGAGTGCGGGGTCGGCAGGCTTCAGGTGCCTTTCGTCTAGGTCTCCGTGTTACCAAATGACAGTCTCATCCGTCATCACACTACGGTAGACACGTGTGCTGGGAGACCTATGCTGTGACAACGTCATGTATCGGACACGCTTGGCACTGTCCCATACAATGCAAGACCATGTGGTCTTCAATGTTCAGTTGGTCCGTAAGCATCGTCACATGACATGTTTACACTTGTTTCACGACGCCGACACCGGCCACCACGTCAGTTTTCGAGCCAAGAGCTCCATCGGGAATGGTTGTTCAGCCAACCCAACTGAACCAGCTATGGTAGCCACATGTGGACCTGACCACATGAAAAACTTCCTTGGGATTTCCTTAGTTGAAACCCTTGTGGAGGATCAGATCGAGTTTGCTTGATCACACCCCCTGGGGTACCACCCTGGCGTAAGCCCCACGAAGAGAATTTTCCTTCGGGAACGGTGGCATGTTATTGCAGCCCGACAAGTATTTTCCCAGGCACTTGTCGCGAGGACGCTCCTCAGGAAAAGGGGGAGGACGCGTCGCTGCAATCCCAAGGCTGAACACCCAAAAGACCACCAGGAAATTCGTTTTCCATCTCACAGCTTTCTCTTCGATATCCAGCATGAAAACCCCATGCTCAAGCATGGAAGATGTTGTTGCTGTGTCAACATAAGATGAGCGATGTCTTGATGGAACCTGGCATAGTTTGTGTCCAAACTCATTCTGGATATTGGAAAAAAGGCAAGAGGGTCAGGGGAGAGGTCGCCACTCTCTCCCCTGGCCCTCGCCTAATCTAACCTACCCTGTGCTACCCGTGGGATCAAGAGAGAGGGTAATCCCATGCCTCCCCTGCCCATGTGTGTACCTGTTATTCGATGATCACAGTCGGAGCAGATGGTCTTATCCAGACAGGTCTTGCACAAGTCTAAATAGTGGCTTTGGTGAGCGAGCACGGGCGAGCGAGACAAAGAAGTGCCAGGGTGGCACCTCGGAGCAAAGGCGACGCTATGCTGTCTGGTCACCCATGACCGAGGCGTCAGCCCGCTCGACATACTAAGGCGGACCACAAGGATAAGGCACAAGGTGACCGGACTACTGGCAGTTGTAGTTTTCTAGCGACAGGCAGACAATGCACTATTTAGCAGAACTCCTTGTACTCTTTCTAGTCTTAATGGATTTGGTTGATTTCTTCACCATTCATTCGTCTGGACCTTCCTCCTCGGTTCCAGCTTTCAGTGACAAGCAAATCAGGCTTGTGTGATGTGTATTCAGAATCAATGCGTGACGAAGTGTTAATTCAGGACCCTCACGCATGGCAGCCTTATTTGAGACTGACCCAGTGTGATCTGTTCAGCATTCAAGAACCTGGGGATCTATTTTTCTAGCACGTGGTATCAGAGCAGGGTGCTGAATTCAGATCGTTTGCACCAAAAAGAGAAAACCTGACATCAATCAGACCATCCCTGAGTGGCGGACCCTTGAACAAGACGCCGTCATGGCGTCTCTCAATGG
>SZWC01018109.1:8361-50302 GCA_023375785.1 Penium margaritaceum | reverse complement strand
AAAAAAAACTACGGAGGGGGTACGCCTCAGGCTAAGGGGTGAAGAAGAAGAAAAAAAAACACACGGGAGGGTGAAGCCGCGAAAAGAGATTATTGAAAAAAAAAAGAAGAGAGAGAAAAAGGGGGAGGAAAAGACAGTTTCAACCAAACGTACGGGACCATCGAGTAGCCCGTCATCTCACCGACACTGCACTTGCAGCAACCACTACAGCATCAGCGGCGGTTGCAGCAACGCTTGCAGTTTCCAATCTACACCGGCAACGGATTGTGTTGTCGGTGGCGATTTCCGCTTTGAGACGTGTCGTGGACCGGCGTCTCCCTGGGGCCCGTGGATTGGTGCGCGCACTTCACCCCGTAGGATCGCCGGCGGATTCGAGCCTTACCATCTCCGAGGACTGGGTCGTCTACCGCTTGGAGCAGCAGCCACACCTGCAGCCGCCACCCCTTCTCGTCTTGGAGCAGTCTTCGCTCCATTCGTGGCAGCAGCATTGGTCGCCGCAGCCAGTCAGACTCTCGTCTCCGGGTGTGCTGTGGTAGTGCAGCTCTTTCCGTCTGGTCACGTTTGCTGACCCGGACGCCGTGACCTCCAGGAGTGATAGTACCTGCGGACCTCATTCTCTCCCGTGGCTTGGTGTTTACCACCGGGAGCAGGTGCCCTTGGCACCTATCCATCGTCCAGCGCACGAGATGAGTGCGCGGACGTGTGAGCAGGCGCCTTGCGCATTCGCCTGCTACTACTGTGGTGATGGACGTCATGGTTGGCGTCGCTGTTGGACGCGCCCTCGCGGCTGGCATCCACCTTGGCTACAGCCTCGTCTGAGCCTGCGTCCTCCACAGCATACGGATCTACCGGCATTTGTAGATCCCATAGCTGGACCTCTGGCGAGCATATTCGCCGAGATCCGCGGCCTACGGCAGACGGTGCAGCGGCTTTGTGACCTCGTTGTCACTGAGCGTGCTTCTGCTACTCGTTCGTCGACGGCCTCTTCGACCATATCTCCTCCATCATCTCCTCCTTCTTCCTCCGATGGTGTCCCTTCAGCTTCACCTGCCAGCCAGTCCCAGGGTGACACCATCCTTTCGATCCTCCACTCTGCTGTGACCACGCCGCCAACCCGCGATGACTTGTCTTCTAGCAGTCGTTCCAGTCGAGTGACTCTGCGACGTCGTTGTCAGCGCTCTACACGGTGTGCTCGCGCCAGTGTTGATACATCCTCCACCTCTTCGGCCTCCGTTGCTGTACCTGTCAAGGGGGAGTGTGGTCACCGCGCATTGCGTGATGCAACAGTAGCGACAGGATCCGCAGTCGGGTTGAGGGGGAGTGAGTCTGATCCTGACATGGAGGTCATGGTGCAGACATGCGTGTCATCGAGGCTAACATCCACGCTGGGACAGGAGCCGGACGTTCTGCAGCTGCAGATTGCATCACGAGGAGTGCAGGTCTCATGTGCCTTGGCGGTGCCACTTGCGAGTCCGACCGATAGCGGCCTGGTGGTGGCACATGAGTCCCGCGCGGATCGGGATACCCCACACGGATTTCCGGGGGCGTTGGCGCACGGGACTCATACTTGCCCGACAGTGGTCACAGTACACGAGCAGAGTTGACCGGCTGGTCTGTTGGAGGTTGAGGCGTTCTTGAGAGCAGCAGTTCTCAGAGATGTCGCCGGGTCATATGCTGCAGCAGACACAGCAGGCTCCACCACCTCATCTGCGCTACCTGAGGACCAGCTTCAGCGTGAGGAGTCGTTCAGGTTCCCACAGTCTCCAGGTCCTCACTCTATCATAGAGCAGGTGGCAGCGACCAGTCCTCCCGGCGAGACAGTGCATCAGCGCCAGTTGCGCTTGCTGGTCGCCTTGACGGGCATTGTCGAGCCGGAGCCCTCTACACCTGTTTCCACTACGGCGGCAGTTGAGGACAGTGGTGCAGATCCCTACACGGAGATGGAGTCATCACGTCAGCAGGAGTTGAGTTTAGCCCCTTCGTGTTCATTTGCTAGTGATCTTGCTGAACACATGGACACTGAGAGTAGCAGTACCTGCACGGACGACGTTTCCACATGCTCTACGGACTCTGACGGCTCCTCCTCTTTCTCTCTCGGCATGCGACCGCTCACTCATCGCACGACAGACACGAGCTGTGATGTGGATGCGACACCTGCANCGTCTCGGCACATTGCGAGCTTGGTTGACCCGCAGGAGGATGCAGCAGCACTAGTTCCATCGTCTACAGCATCAGATATGCAGATGGCGTTGTACTCACGAGTTGTGCAGTCTGCATGTGCAGCATCCAGTGAGGCAGAGTTTATTCTACACCAGGTCGACATCGGCCACCTCGACATGTCCGAGGCAGATTACGCCGACCTGCAGGAGCGTGTAGTGATGCTGCAGCGGGAGATGATGGCAGCGCGTGAGTGATTCTTAGAGGATGGTAGCATGAGTACTATCGGCATGACCCCTGCGCCAGCAGCATCTGGCACACCTATGCTTGGGGAGCATCTTGTACGCGCTCCGAGTATGATGTCCATTGGAGATACTGTTAGAGGAGAGGTGACCGTGCCTTCGGCTTTCGCCATCCTCGCTCCTGTCGACCCCATCATCGCTCCTCCTTCTTCTGCCGCCTTCACGCACCTTCATCTACCTGACTCACTTACCCCATTTTCATCTTCATCCGCGAGTGGTGATCCGGTTTGTCGCTCCAGCTCTCCTCCTCCGGCGGTACACCCCTGTGCCTCGGGGTGCTCTATCCGGCCCCCGAGGCCAGCTCCGCCACTTCATCCACGCACGCGTGCTGCTCTCCCATTCCCGTTCCTCCGGCATACACAGATGTATCGCGGCAGTGCAGAGGCAGGAGAGACTGTGAGTTGGGACCCTTGGCAGTCACGCGAGGACCGGCATACCCTACGCGATGCAGATTCACGTGAGGAGTTGTAGCCGGAGACACCACTTCGTCTTTGAGGGAGGGAGTCGACTCGCACGTGACAGGAGGAGCTATCTCGGCATGTTGGACACACCACATGACTCATCGCCCAGGATTTGTTCAGATACATCAGCATCTCCATCGAAGACATCGCTCCCAGGTTCATCTGCCCAGCGGGAGTGTTGTGTGGACCTCGACCTGACGCGACGTCATGGGAGATGCATGGGGAGGTCCATGCTCTGTTGTGAGCATCTACAGCATCCCGCATGTGGCTCATGCTGCTTGCCTACACAGCTGCATACAGATGGTAGCACACTGTTGGTCGAGACCCGGACACTTGGTGCACTGCACCAGTGTCACGAGGAGACCATGTGATCCTATGTGACTATACTGTGTGTGGCATTGTGCATGCGAGCTGTTGGTCGAGACCCGGATACTTGGTGCATTGCACCAGTGTCACGAGGAGACCATCTTGTCCTCTGACATGTGTATGATGTGCATTACACTGGTTTGTGTGTGTGTGCATCACTCCTCTCATGGTCGAGACCCAGACACTTGGTGGGCTGTGCCAGTGTCCAGGGAGACCCTGGATGGATAGCAGACGAGTGTGTGTCTGTGTTTGTGTGAGTTGACTCATGCATGTTATGGCTTGCCATGCATTGTTGTTCCATGCCTTCGCTCATTCGTTCTGGCGTGGACGGCTATGTCAGCCAAGGGGAGTGTTGGTTTGTGTGGCTTCCACCCGTCACGACTGAGATTGCTAGTTTGCCGATATACCTACATTGGGGGTATATGGCAGAGGAGGGCGTGACGACACGACGGGCCTCCGGACTACACCGAGACTTCTCCAACACCTACGACAGCTCTGGCGAGACGCGGTTGATGCGTTCCGACAGCCATGTGGGCTTGTCAGGAGGTAGGAGAGTTTTCTCGCTGGGTTCAGACCCGCACACCCGGTTGACTGTACCGGTGCGATGAGGAGACCCGATGGCTATTGTGGGGCTTCCGATGTTCGAAAAGCCGTTTGTGATGTCTGGACGTTGATTCCGAGATGTTTTGACACTGCTCATATTTTCTCGGTGGTCGAGACCCGGGCACTCGGCGAGCTGTTCCGGTGCCTCGAGGAGACCACCTTTGTTTCTCTCGTGGTGTATGCAGTGTGTTCTCCCTGTTGAGTCATTGTGGTTCAGCAGGGGTGACGGGGCCCGGTGCGGTTAGCTGCCGGCGCCCCTATACAAGCCCGCTAGGGGCTCATTTGTAATCTCTCCTTGTTCTTTATATTCAGCGTTCCAGACTTAGCCAAATTCTTGCCGTCTTGCATCGCACTCACACACAGAGCTCATGTTCGTTCTTGCATGGGCCTGTATGCCCTAAAATTATTTCCAATTACTTCGAGCGACCCAGAGCCTTGGTCAAAAAATCCGCGCACTGCCTGTCAGTGCCCACGTGGATGACTCGGATCTCACCACAATCAACAAGATCACGCACGAAGTGGTGCTCGACATTGATGTGCTTTGTGCGTGCATGGAACACACACGAGTTCTTGGCGATGGCCTCCGCACTCATGTTGTCACACTGGAGAGCCACAGGGGGAATGGAGTGACGCAGTTCACGCAACACGGACGAGCCAAACACATTCCGCTGCACCGGCGCCTAGAGCAACATACTCTGCCTTATCAGTGTTGCGTGTGATGTAGCCCTGCTTCCCAGTTTGCCACGACACTGTAGTGCCTCCAATGAGAAAGATGTAGCCGGTGTGGCTCTTGCCATCTGGACTCCATGCCCAGTCGCTATCTATGTACCCATGGAGCACAACGGACACCTGCTCGCGAAAGCACAGGCCAAAGCGTGCGGTGGACAGGATGTAACGCACACACCGGACTGCGGCCTCCGATGTTCGCTGGCGTGGAGCCTGCGAGAACTGAGCGAGCAGGTTGACAGTGAAGGCAATGTTGGGTTGTGTCGTGGTGGCCAAGTACATGAGCGAGCCGATGACTCGCAGGTACAGGGTCACATCGACTGGGTCCCCCAGGTCAGTTGGGTCATCCACCTTCAGGGCGGCTTGCCCCACAGGGGTCATGGGCATGGAGGCCATGCGGACGGCAACGAGGAGTTCAGCAAAGCGCTCCACCACAGTCTCTGCGTAGCGTCCCTGATGGACGCGGAGTGTGCGACGGACACGGTCACACACAATCTCCATCCCCAAAAAGATGGAGGCCTCACCAAGATCTTTCATCTTGTAGGCCAAGGAGAGAACGGCCTTGGCAGTGTTCACCGTTCCCAGGTCGGGCGAGGCGATCAGAAGATCGTCCACGTAGACGAGGATGGCAGCGAGCGGTGCTGGGGACTGTGAGCGGAGCAGGGATGGGTCAGCATCACTCTGAACGTACCCAACGTGTCTCAGCATGCTGGTGATCTCCTGATTCCACCAGCGAGGTAACTGTTTCAAGCCGTACAAGGCCTCCCGCAGCCGGTACATGCGATCGGTACCATCCTCAAAGCCGGGTGGCTGGACCATGTACATCTCCTCCTGAAGGTCCTCGTTCAGGAAAGCGTTGTTGATGTCCATGTGATGGAGTTTCCAGTCGTGCTGTGTCGCCTGGCTCAACAGCATGAGCGTGGTCATCATCCGGCCTACAGGGGCAAAGGTCTTGGTGTAATCCACGCCAGGGACCTGAGGGAAGCCTTTTACTGTCAGGCGAGCTTTGTAGCACTCCACAGTGCCGTCTGGTTTTAGCTTCTTGCGGAGAACCCAGTTGGCCTTGATAGCCTTGCGGTTTTTCGGTAAGTCCACCAGCTCAAAGACGCCGTTCTCTCGGATGGCATCGAGCTTAGCCTGGCAGGCAGCGCGCCACTACTTAGCGTCGGGGGCTGACAAGGCCTCAGGCAGGCTCGTGGGATCGGGAGACAGCAGTGGTACACTGCGTGTAGCCAAGGCGTATGCAGCAGAGGGAGGGTCAACCGTCACCATGGACTCAGCGGCATAGCGAGCGAGACCGTGCTCATGAGCAAGTAGTGCCATACCAGTGGCACAGCCAGGGTGAACCTCAGCGAGGCCGCGATCACTCAGGCCAAGGGCCTTCGTGCCCGGGTCACTGCTGACGATGCTGCGCGAGGGGCGAGGGCGGAGACGCCCGCCGGGTGCCCGTGTGTAGGGGTCCGACGGGGCAGTGCTGCCCCGTCGGACCCCTACACACGTGCGCTGCTAACTCACATGCCGGTGTGGACTGCACGACAGGCGCGTTACTCGAGGCTGGCGTGGCCTCACCAGCCGGGGATGGGCCCACGGCAGACATGGGCATGTCCTGGGCCGGAGACAGGGACGGCGTAAAGGCAGACACGAACGCGGACACAGGATCAGGCTGATCCTCAGATGTGGAAGCAGGCGCAAGATCAGGCAGAGCCTCAGATGCGAAGGCAGATTTAGACGCAGACACGGACACGGGCGAGAGCGAAGGGTCAAAGGAGTGAGCCGCAGATGGGACGGGGCTGGGGGTGTCGGTGGGCACAACCTCTGGGGACAACCACTAGGATGTCGGCGACGGAGTGACTGTACTGGCCAGGGGGTACTGTGCCAACCATGACAGGAGCCTCCCCCACACTACTGGGTCCGGCATACCCAGTGGCATGAGCAGCACGCACAGCATAGATGCGGGTAAGGTCGCGGAGGGTGAGATGCTCGAAGAAGAGAGCGTCACGGGACTCCACGATGCGGCGGCGCTCAGGGTCCTAGAACGCTAGGCCTTGGACTGCGGGGCGACGCCGACAAAGGCGCAGATGTGGCCCCGCGGAGAGAGTTTGCTCCCATGCTGCTCCGGTGTGAACCAGCTGCAGGCAAGGGAGCCCTAGACACGGGCCAGGCGCAGATCCGCGCGACGCCCGTACCACAATTTGTAGGGCGTGTGGTGACCGGGGAGGGGGCCGTGGGGAATGCGGTTCCAGACCCAAATCATGTACGCCATGCCCTCGAAGGCAAAGGCCTCAGGCATGGCGCTGTCGGCGCGCATGATGTGGACCGCATCCTCCATGGTGCGGTTCCAACACTCTGAGACACCGTTCTGCTGGGGGTCGGCGGGAGCGGAGAGGTTGTGGAAGACACCAAGCTCAGTGAAGGAGCGGGCCATGTCACCGAGGTACTCGCCGCCGCGGTCCGAGCGAAAGGTCTGAAGGCGGTTGGGAGACTGACGCTCGGCCATGACGAGCCAAATGCGGACCGCAATGGCGGCATCGCTCTTTTGACGCAGACTGTAGGCCCAGTACATACGCGTGAAGTCATCAGTCAACGTCAGGACATAGCGACCGCGGTCCTCCTGAAACTCGACAGGGAGCGGACCCATGAGGTCGGAGTGGACAAGCTCCAAGGGCCGACGAGCCCTTCAGACAGATGCATAATAGGTGGAGCGGTGCATTTTGCCTTCAGCACAGGCCAAGCAGTTGGTCGTGGGTGGCACCTTGAAGGACGTCGCATCAAGACCGTGAGCACGCTGAGTGCGGATCAGCCTGTCGATAGCCCCCAGGTGCACATGACAGAGGCGGCGATGCACGAGACGGTGGTGCTCGAGGGATAGAGCACCAGTGACAAAAACACGAGCAGTGGGAGACGGAGGCAAGGGAGGGGCACTCACAGCGGACCTAGAGACGTGATACAGATCATCGATGACTGTCCCACTGAGGACGGTCTCCTTGGTGTCGCGCACAAAGATGCGAGCATCGGCAGCCGTGTGCCTGACACCCAGACCCATCTTGGTGAAAACACGGACAGACAGCATACTGAGTTCCAGATCAGGGACAAAGAGGACGTCGGAGATGTACAAGGGACCAGCAGGCCCGGTGAACTGCAGAACCCCAACACCCTGGACAGGGAACTCATGGTCAGCTGCAGTGCGAACAGAGCAAACAGTGCCAACAGGATACAAGACAACGAAGGCGTCACGGCGACACGTCATGTGATGGATGGCACCAAAGTCAGCGACCCAGGTGGTGTCGGTGACACGCGTACAAGGGGCAACGTGGCACTCGGTGATGGAACAAGGCGCGGCAGCAGGACGCTCAGCGGGCGACACGACAAGGCGACCAGCGGAGCACACATGAGCAGCATGCAGCCAAGACACATCATCAGGTCTGTCACGCGCACACGGCTGGGCAAGGGGACCACCACACACATCATCACGCAACGACACAGACAGTCCACAAGCAATAGGATCCCTCAACTCAGTCAACTCACTCGCACCTCCCTGAGATGAGCGCACGGCGAGAAGCTGGTGCAACTCGGCGATCGTCCTATCGCGTTCGGCGAGCGCCTGGTCGCAAGGATCCGCAGAGGAGCCTGCTATTGCGGTGGACTCCTCTGGGACGGCTGCGGTAGTGGCGGCCGAGCGGGCGGTCGCATCGGACGTCTGGCGCATGCGCGCCTCGTGCGCCTGCTACAGCCCACGGGTGACCTTGGCCTAGTCCAATGGGTGGCCTGTCAGGCGAGTGCACTCGGGATAGCGATGGTCACCCCTGCAGTTGAAGCACACGAGGCGGCGGCCCGTCGTCCTGCCGGAGCCGCTGGTGCCACCGCTGCTGCTGCTCCCGCCGTCGCTTTTGTTGCTCTCGTAGCTGCTGCTGCGGCTGGCACTGCAGGTGTTGGTGTCGCTGCTGGTCTTGTCGCTAGAACCACCGCCTGCCGATTTGCGACCATTCTTCCCCTGAGCTGGAGCCACTTTTCCTGTAGACGGCGGGGAGGAAGATGCGGTGGCGACTGGAGCTGAAGCGGTGCTACGGCGAGCACGGTTCGCGGCGTCCATGCCGGTGACCTCTAGGAAGTGGAGGGTGGCCCAGCGCAGCTGGGTCTCGTCACTCGCCATGTCGCGAAGCAGAGTCTGGTCGAAGTTGCTGAAGACGCATGCGTAGCCGGGGTGGATGCCGTAGAGGATGATCTGGAGGATGGAGTACTGCGTAGAGGCATCGTCTCCAAGCTCCTCGTACAACTGTATCGCCCGGCGTCAATAGTCAACTGCAGACTCCTGAGCAGTCTGGCAGAGGGAGTTGAAGTCGGCGAGGCGCGGGGATGTCAAAGCCAAGGTGGTGCCCTCAAACAGAGTGACAGCCAATGCCCATATTGCGCAAGGGTCAGCTCCTGAGCCGGTCAGCGAATCGCGAAGGAACCGACTGAAGTCCTTGGTGAAGTCCGAGGCAGCCTTCATCAGGTCGGAAGTGGCTCGGACTGCCATCTGTGCTTGGGCGGGGTCCGACGCCTGGTATGGAGTGAGGTAGTAGGCGAGGACACCCTCGCTCATGGCCCACATGCGGAAGTGGGGTTCCCAGGACTTGAATTTGTTCCCAGTCTGGAAGACGGGCGGGTCCGCCTCAAACCATTTGGGTGGCTTGACCGTCGGCAGAGCGACGGCCGAAGCCACTGCGAGGGTGGCCATAGAGGAGGTACCCCCCTTACCCAGGTAGGCCCGCAGAGCCAGCACCTCAAAGCTTTGAGGACGGTGAGATGAGCTCGGGCCAGCGTTGGTGCTGGTGCTCGTGCCTTGGAGGGCGGCATTGGCCTCACGCGCTCGGCGGCGTGCCTCCAAGCGGATGAGGCGTGGTCGCAGTACCTCTTCCTCGCCCTCCTCGCCAGAGTCTGAGAGGTTCTCCGCGACCACGTCAGCATTACCACCGTGGGGGAGGTGGTCCTCGCTTGGGTTAGCGGAATTATGCTGTTGCTGCTTCTGGGACTGTTGTTGCTGAGGCAATAAGCCCCTGATCAGGTCCTGCTGCTCCTCACCTGTCTCGTCAGGGTATTGCGGCTCTCCGCCTGCAGGTAAGCCAGCGCGCGCACCTGGCGCGCCAATGTCGTCGGGCTAGGCGGCCGCTGCTGTTGCTTCTGTTGTGGCTGCTGCTGGTGCCATTACTGCTGCTACTGTAGCTGCGGCTGTTGCAGTGCTGCTCCTGCTGCTGTTGTTGCTTCTGTTGCTGCTGTTGCTGCTGCCGCTGTGGTGATGATTGTGGCGGCCGGTGTTGGCCGCTAACGGCGCTGCCCTCAGCAGCTGGGTCGGTGGCGGTGCTGGAGGGGATGAGCTTTGGCATGACGACCTGTCCCTCTCCCTTTTTTCTTTTTTTTATCGTGGAGAGGGCAGTGTGGAACACCGCCGCGAAACGCTCTTGCGGTACACCGCCGCGGAACGCTGCCGCGGAACACTGCCGCGGAACACCTCCGCGGAGCGCTGTCGCGGAATACTACGGCGGACCAAATCCGCCGCGGAACACTTCTGCGAAGCACCACCGCGGAATACCATCGCGGAACGCCGCCGCTGAACACCGTCGCGGAACGGCTACTGCGGCAGCTCCGCGATGGTTGCGGAACGCTCTGACCGTGGATCAGCCGCGGAATTGCTCTCGAAGTGCAACCGCAGAACTCCATGGATCACCACCGGCGTGTTTTGGAGCCACCGCGGAGTTGTCGCGGTGGAATGTCGCGGATCCGCGGGACACCACGGATCTGCCGCAACACTGTCACCGCGAGGTGGTGCATTCCGGAACACCGCATGCCACCGCGACACCTGTCGGTGTGTTCCGTTGCGGCTGCGCAGTTGCCGCGTATGCTTCGAAGACCTCGCCGCCGCGGAACACCGTGGATGTTGCGCGGAGTGACTTCCGCTGTCACGGAACGGCCGCGGAACGTGCGCGGAATTTCTACAAAAACGGTCAAAATGGTGGTGGGTCCTCCCAGGACCTCACGCCGAGGGAGTGGGTACTGTTTGTGCTGCGACTCTAGGCAAGGGCTGCGGTTGCTCACTGCTACTGCGGTTGCTATGCCTCTGCTACGCAGCTGTGCGAGCAGTGGCTTGCTGCTCTGATACCATGAAGGACAGCTTCCTAGCAGTGCTGTCGCTGGCGGGGCAGTACAAGCCGACCAGCTAACTTACTAGCACTCACAGGTGGAGGTGAGAACAGCAAGGGGTTGGCTAGGGACACAAGCACAAGTGTCAGAAGCTGCAGATATTGAATTGTGCAGAGAGGAATGACAACTGAGGCCTGAACAGCCTAAATAGTGTGACGGCCCTAGTGGATGCGCACACACGCGGCGCCCAAGGGCGCTATTTTCTAGCAGGACATGACACTGGCATAAGCACAGTTTTGGCTATAATTCCCTGTAGACATGTCAGAACAAGGAGCCGTTTGAACCAGAACGGCCGCATCGACGAGATCTATGTCCCGATAGGCTGCACGCCTATGTGCTGTCCCACAGCACGAATGTAAAAAATACGAGAGCCTTCTTGGCGTCCGTCGCCGCCGGCCACCGGTCTTCTGCCACCGTCGCCAGTCTCAGGGATCTGCACGTGAATGGACATGAGGCGAGGAGTCACCGTAAGCCGTGTAGGACATACAGAACAACAGAGTGAAGAATAAACAACAATGGGAGACCCCTCCAAGTTCTACCTCCCGCACCAGTTCTGTACAGCTTCTTACTCAGCTAACCAACCAACCACAAGATAGACCTAGGCCTATTCTGTGGCAGGTAGGGTTTTCTCGGTGAACCCTGCCAGATAGCCGACAGCCCAAAACCTGGGCGGCGTCCGTTTTGCCTGAAAACTGGACCATACCATAACACCGACGTTGCAAATGTACTCGTATGGTTAGAAAAAGCTAAAAAGAAAAATCAGCAAAGAGTTATGACCGCTCGAACCGAGGCAGTGCCTATGATGTGCCAAACAGTACCACGCAACATGAAACATGGACCCAAGGCAGAGCATGACACTGCAGACGCAATAGCACACTCAGATCCAGCTTTGCATGCACGCACACAACCTCTACGGTGGCAGTGATCACCGGCGGCTCGACCGCCAAGGAGGCCTGCCGATGGAGCTGAGCACGTTGACGCAGGGAGGAGGCTCCAACGAACTGCGTGTAGGCCTCAGCGTGAATCGGCTCCATCGGACGACATTCCAGCAGCGTCAAGTCTTGCCGTCAGTCATTTGCACGCCGATGTACATAAGACGGGAGGACACAACAGAGCACAATGAGAGATGCGGAAAAACCAGCACTCCCCCATGACTCACACACGCAGTGTACTTGGGCGGGCAGCGTCACATGCAACAGACAAACTCCCCCAGGGCACTTGGAGACCCATACCAGGACAAAGAGTGCAACTCACGGACGCACGCCGGTTGAACTCACAGCCTTCTTGAATGATTCGCGCTTCAATGCCTTGGTGAAGGAGTCAGCCGACTGCCGTGCTGTCTCAATCCACACAATGCTGATGCTGCCGTCATGCAACAACGTAAGCACATATTGATACTCAACATTGATGTACTTTGTCCATGTGTGATGTACGTCGTCATTGTCGGTGATGGCCATGGTACTCTCATTCTCACAATTCAACGTGATGGACGGGATGGACTGACGGAACTCGGACAACAGACAATGCAGCCACATGCTCTCACATGCGCCTAAACCAAGGGCTACGTACTCAGCCTCAGCAGTGCTGCATGCAATGCACCCCTACTTGCAAGTGCGCCAGGACACCGCCGTGCTGTCAATAAAAAAGATCCAGCATGTGCGGATCTTACCGTCCGCACTACCGGCCTAGTCCCTGTCAGTGTAGCCCACCGCGACAACAGACGGCTGTCAGCGGAAGATGAGACCTCGCCGTGGAGTCAAGACGACATAGCGCAGTACTCGGATCACGACCTAAAAGTGGAGGTGATGCGGTTCCTGAGAGAACTGAGCCAGGAGGTTGACGGCGAATGCGATGTCTGGATGCGTCGTCGTCGCCAAGAACATCAGTGACCAGATGACGCACAAAAACGCGGTCACGTTTATCGCCTCCCCCACCACGGCTGGATCAGAGCTCTTGAGCATCGCCTGACCGTCCAGCGACATGAGTGAGGATTCTCTCGGCACGAGGGGTAGGTCCTCAGCGAAGCGCTCGGATAGGGTATGGACGTAGGCGGCCTGATGGACATGTAGTATGCCTGTGGAGCAATCATGCTCAAGCTCCATGCCCAGAAAGACTCGTGCTGGCCCGAGGTCCTTCATATGGTAGGCAGCGTACAGCAGGTCCTTTAGGCTGGCTGGCGACTGCATCCGGTGATGCGATGAGCAGGTCGTCGACATAGACCAAAACGACGATGAGTGTCTGACCTCGTGGGTTGATGAATACTGCGGGATCGGCAGAGCTGTGAAGGAGGCCGCCGCTAAGAAGTGTACGATTGATCTCCTGGTTCTAGCACCGCGGTGATTGCTTTAAGCCATAGAGGGCCTTCCGTAGCTTCCAGACCTTGCAAGAGCCGTTGTCAAAGCCTGGAGGCTGCATCATGTAGAGCTCCTCGCCCTCCAGTGAGCCATGGAGGAAGGCGTTGCTCACATCCATCTGATGCAGTTCCCACCCATGCTGGGCAACCAGGCTGAATAACGCCCGACTGGTGGAGAACCAATCAACAGGGGCAAAGATCTGGTCATAGTCGATCCCAGGGACCTGAGCAAATCCCTTGGCCATGAGATGGGCCTTGTACTTGTCCAGAGACCCATCTGGCTTCCACTTCCGCTGGAGAACCTACTTGGCGCCAATGGCCTTGCAACCTGGGAGAAGGTCGACGAGCTCATAGACGTGATGTTGCAGAATGGCAGGTAGCCCGTCGGCACATGCAACTTTCCAGTGAGTAGCCTCCGGAGGCGCCTGAGCTTCACGCAGAGTGGCTGGGTCCTCTGGTTGCTCAGTGGGATGGACAACGAGGGCATGCGCGTCCCGTGCCCCTGGTCGCATCCACGTGAGTGCGGTCGCAACGACATATCGGTGTTCCTGATGGAGTAGGACGTAGCCCAGAGCTGACCTTGGATGTTGGGCAGCGATGAATGACAGTGTGGCCAAGCCTAGTGCCTTGGTGCCAGGGTCCCCACTCACGACCGTGGGAGTGGATCCACGTCACCCCTTGATCTGACATGAGATGAGGATCCTCGTGAGATGACAGGGGGTCGTGGGGTGAGAGGACGTGCGGAGGTGGCCTGAGTGCCAACTGTCGGCCTGGGTCTGAGGCTCCCGCCCGGACCACGTGTGTAGCACGCCGATACGGACGAGGCAGCCGGCCCTGAGGGGCCGACAGACACAGATGGGGCAGTCAACCCTGAGGGGTTGGAAGACTTGGATGGGGCAGCCGGTTCTGAGGGGCTGGCGGACACGGACAGGGCAGCTGACCTTGAGGGGCTGTTGGACACGGACGGGACAGCCGGCCATGAGGGGCTGGAGGACACGGACGGGAAAGCCGGCCTTGAGGGGCTGGCGGGCATAGACTGGGAAGCCGGCCTTGCGGGGCTGGCAGACACGGACGGGGGAGCCAGCCTTGAGGGGCTGGTGGACACGGACGGGGCAGCCGGCCCTGAGGGGTTGGCGGGCACGGATGGGGAAGCCGGCCTTACGGGACTAACGGACACGGACGGGGCAGCCGGCCCTGAGGGGTTGGCGGACACGAACGGGGCAGCCTGCCCTGAGGGGCTGGGGGGCACAAAAGAGGCAGCTGGCAAAGGTGGACCCGCAGGCGTAGACAATGGAATGCCCGGACGCAGTGGGACGGAGGACGGACCCACCACTCCCCCACCCGATGGGAGGAATATCGATGCACCAGAGCAAACAAGGTTGCGGGGAAATAGGTCCTCAAAGAAGAGGGCATCGTGGGACTCGATGATGTAGCGTCGAGTGGGATCCCAAAAACACCAGGCCTTTGACTGACGGGA
Source organism: Penium margaritaceum (assembly GCA_023375785.1). Lineage (NCBI taxonomy): Eukaryota > Viridiplantae > Streptophyta > Zygnematophyceae > Desmidiales > Peniaceae > Penium > Penium margaritaceum. The sequence goes on along the minus strand of SZWC01018109.1, from coordinate 35,680 downwards.
GACACTGAGGAAGGTGCACGGGCGACCGCGAGGCTCGAACTTGCCACCCTTGTGTGGGGTAGGCAACCACATGATGGCTATGCAGCCCAAGACACAAGCCAGATGCAGGTTGGCACGTTCTCCACACCAGTACTGGTATGGGGTGGACGGACGAGGAATGGGTCCATGGGGAATCCTGTTCCAGACCCACGTCACGTAGGTCATGGCCTCGAAGTAGAATCCGTGAGGGATGCCGGATTTGATGCGCATGGTACGGACGACGTCTGCCATGGTGCGGTTCCACTGCTCAGAGACACCGTTCTGGGCTAGTGTGTCAGGTGCCGAAGTCTCATAATGGAGACCACGGGAGGCAAGGAAAAGAGTGGTCTCCCCTAGAATCTCACCGCCGCGATCAGAGTAGAAGCGGCGGAGGGAGCGACCACACTCGCGCTCAGCGCGGACAAGCTAGTCCCGAATAGTGGGAGGGACTTCGCTTTTCTACCGCAGGCAGAAGACCCAGCGATAGTGAGTGGAGTCGTCCGTAAGGATCAAAACGTAACGACTGTGCTCAACGATAGACTCTTTTGGGAGGGGACCCATGACATCAGAGTGAACGAGGTCAAGCGGGGCGGACGCTCGAGAGGTAGAGAGGGGGTAGGTGGAACGGTGCATCTTGCCTTGAGCGCAATCGATGCACTCAGTGGGACATGGCAGAGGAAAGGAGGCTGAGTCAAGACCCGTGGCTGGCTGTGTCCGAAGCATGCTGTCGACAGAGGCAGAGTCGATTTGACAGAGGCAACAATGGAGGAGAGGCATGTGCTATGGAGACAATGTGCTGGTGAAGAACACGTGGCTATTGTCAATCGACGAAGAGGAGACATAGGTGGGAGCAGAGGCGCGGTACATGCCACAAGTTACCGCGGGTGGTGGCATGCAGAACGACAGGACCGGACGGACGCAAAGACACAGTGCCCACCCCATGTGAATGTAGACCATCCATGCTTATGCGATCAAGGGAGGTGACAGACAGGAGGCTGAGCTCAAGGCCAGGGACGAAGAGAACATCAATCAAGAAGATATCACTCGTTGGACCACGGAAACGAACGACGCCAATACCACGAACGGGCAATCCCTGGCCAGATCCCATCCGAACCCCGATGACATCGGTGACGGGGCCAAGAACACTGAAGGCCTCGTGCGAGGACGTCATGTGATGCGTGGCCTCGAAGTCGACGATCCAAGTCTCTGACGGATCTTAGGCCGGTGAGGTGAGGTTGCTGACAGTCACATGACAATGGGCGAGCAACGCTGACGAAGTGGAAGGAGGTGCAAACCGCGAGTTCCAGTCATCTAGCCAGGTAACATTGTCTCGAAGAGGAGTGAGAGAAGAGGGCACGACAGAGGACAGGACGGACGGAGATATAGGACATGATCGCAGCGCCAACTCTGTCATGCAGGACGGGGAGGGACTAGCGACTACGCAACTCGTACTTCCCTGGGGAGGAGGGCAAGGAAGGCCGAGTTGGAAGGCGATGAACTGCTCCAGCTGGCGCTCGCGAGCGGAGGGTCTGACGGAGACTGACTGCGGTGTGATGGTGCCGGAGTCCGGGAAAGGAAAGGAAGGAGCCAGGGACGGAGCAGCGGGTGCGGACGGCTGTGGAGGAAGTTGAGGTGAGGCCATCACGAGTGGCACAGATGTGACAAGAGTAGCGACGGTCACGGTGCTGGTGGCATGGCGGCGCTCGCGCTGGTGACGCATGGTGGAGATAACATGAGCCTTGGCAGTTGGGAGCGGACACGTGTACCATCTTTGTCCTAATTGGCCACAGTTGTGGCAGACAAGGTTGGCACTGCCAAATGCGCTGGTCTGTTGCTGAGTCCCTTTGCCCTTCTTGCCCTTCTTCTTCTTCTTGCCAGATGAGGGGGCGCCGAAAGATGCTGCTGCTACTGGGACGGTGACAGTCACTGAGGCAATGGCAGGAGAAGCGACGGCAGGGGAAGCGAGGGAATCCGTGCAACGGATGTGCAACTCCGAATAAGCTTCATCGAGGCGGAGGAAAAAGTCGTCCGCCCAGGGCATGAGAGTACCCTGGATAACCATGGCGACAAGAACGTCTTGAGAGTAGCGGACGAAGACGTCGGAGAAGGAGTCGGTGGCGCCGCGCTTGATGGTCGGGAGTGCAAAGAGGGGGAGTGGCGCGATGTCTCCAAGGCGGCGGAGTAGGTCCTCTGTGCGCTACGAGTAGGAGGTGACCGTCTCGGTCTCCCGCATGCAAAGGGAGTTGAACTCCCGGAGCAGGCGGCTGGTCTGAGCATCACTGGACAGGCGATGAGGGCGCGTGAGTATGTGCCAGGTTGCTGCTGGGTCAGGGAGGACTCCGGTGGTGAGGTCGCCGAGGAAGGGCTCAAGGGCGAGGCGTGTGGCTGGAGGGGCCACAGGGACGAGAGCACGCACGGCGCGGCTGGCATCATAGACCTGGTTGGCCTGGGTGGAGCTGAAGGGCAGGACATAGTAAAGCCATAGGCCCTCGTCCTTTGCCCAGATCCAGAAGCTGAGTTCCCAGCTCCGGAACTAGTCGCCAGCCTGAATTGATGGCGGTGGAGTTTTGAAGTCCTTTGGCCTGCGGTCGGCACCCAAAGTGGCGCCTAAGACTGACGTCACCGTCTGTTGTTGGTGTAGGGTGTGTTGCTCTGCCAGGTATTGCGTGGCGAAGGAAATCGTAGGGCTCGCGTATCCTGGTGGAGCAAACAACACTCGCTGACTTTGGTGTGATGGCTGTGGGGGCGGCTGGTGCTGTAGCAGTGGCGGCTGCTGATGCTGTTGCTGCAGCTGCTGATGCTGCTATGGCGGTGACGGCTGCTGATGCTACTGCTGGGACTGTTGTGGCGGCGGGGGTGGCGGCAGCTGTAGTGTCGCTAGCTACTATGTCAGCGTTGCAAGATGCTGGCGAGGAGCGGCAAGCGGATCTGTCAGGTCAGAGTGAGTGACGATAGAGTCCCCAAGGTGCTACTACTACTGTTACTGCTACTGCTCCTACTTCTACTGCTACTGCTACTGCTGCTCCTGCTGCTGTTACTGGTGTTGTTTCTGTTGCTGTTGCTGCTGCTACTGTTGGTGCTGTTGTTGCTACTACTGCTGCTGTAGCTGTTGTAACTGCTATAGGAAAGGGGGACGAGGGGTCCCCCCACCAGAGGAGGACCCCTCCCCACTGGGGCTAGTGGCCATGTTGTTTGGCCCCCTTTGTTTTGCCCTCCTTTGTGGACGTTTTCCTTTCTTTTGTGCTCCTGACGTCAACAGTGACGTCAGTAGTGTTGTTGGCCTGAGATGGTTGACTTGAGCAAGTACTGGTAAGTATCTGCAGGGTTGCTAGTTGTTTTTGTTTTCTGTTGATGATGACGTCAGTAGTGATGTCAGTAATGACGTCAGCTAAAAGGTTGCTCACATCAGCAGTGGCTGTTGTTGAAGCCATTGTTGCGTTTGCCACAGGGGGTTAGCTGGAGTTGCTGTAGCTCCAGCTGCTGCTGCTACTACTGCTGCTGCTGCTGCTGCTGCCGGTTTGTTGCTGTAGCTGCTGTTACTGCTGTTATTGCTGATGTTGCTGCTGCTGCTGTGGATGCTGCTACTGTTGCGATGGCGGCTGTAGTAGCCGTCGCTGCTGCTGCTGGGCTGCTGCGTGCTACTGTGGCTGCCGTGGCTGCTGCAACGACCGTGATGGCAGCAGCAGCAGCCACAATGGCACCTATGGGGTGGGGGATTTTGTTCTCGCAAATTTTTTTATTTGATTTTTTTTTGGTTGCACAGTGAGCTCGCTCCTTGCTGCCCGCTGCTTGCTGCAGGCCGTGAGCAGCAAGCCCGCTACTTGCAGCTTGCAGCTCGCTGCGGGCAGCGGGCTGCGAGTAGCAATAGCTGCAGCCGCTGTTGTTGCGAGTTGTAGCTGCTGTTGTAGCAGGCTGCGGTTGGTTGCTGCTACAGCTGCTGCTGGTGGTTGTTGCCCACTACTACTACTATTGTTGGCTGCTGCTGCTACTCGCTGGTGGCTGCTACGTGTTGCTGTCGTTGCTCCCGTCGGCTGTTGCTGCTTCTTGCTACTGCGGGCTGCTACTACTGCTGCTAGCTATCGCGAGCTGCTGCTGCTGCTAGCTGTTGTTGCTGCTAGCTGTTGTTGCTGAGTACTACTGCTGCCACTGCTCGCTGGTACTGCAAGCTACTGGCGCTGTTGCTGCTTGCAGCACAATCACACCTGGTCAACGTGTGATATCATTGTGATGCATGACGTCGCTGGCCGCTAACCTCCTCGCGTCACGCATGGGGTTCAGTGCTGCCAAAAAAATTCGGCACTATTTCCCCTGGCCCAGTGGCCGTGGGGAAAATTTTGATGCCGCCACCAGGCTGGTCAATGCTGCCGGAAAACATCCGGCAGCATGTCCCCTACAGTGGCGTGGATAGAGGTCTGCTGGCGTTGTCTGACACCCATACGCCNAGCACAATCACACCTGGTCAACGTGTGATATCATTGTGATGCATGACGTCGCTGGCCGCTAACCTCCTCGCGTCACGCATGGGGTTCAGTGCTGCCAAAAAAATTCGGCACTATTTCCCCTGGCCCAGTGGCCGTGGGGAAAATTTTGATGCCGCCACCAGGCTGGTCAATGCTGCCGGAAAACATCCGGCAGCATGTCCCCTACAGTGGCGTGGATAGAGGTCTGCTGGCGTTGTCTGACACCCATACGCCAATCTTTTGCTGTTGCTGCTACGCTCTGACTCTGATACCAAGGTGGAAATTCTAAGCAGCAGGTTGGGGCAGCAGTGTTGTTGATGCAACGTGCTGGCTTCCACTCTCGTTGCTTTATCTGCTGCCCCCTTAGTCCTCTGCTCTAGAGGCTAAGTCTGGGTGCTCTGGGTTTGTTACTCAAAAGTGCGCGTGCCAGTGTTAGCTCCAGAAAGCAGCTGAAAACTGAAAGTAACTGGTTAGGAGTGAAGAATAAAAGACAATGGAAGACCCCTCCAAGTCCTAGCTTCCCCTCCCAGCTCAGTAAAGCTTGTTACTCAGCTAACCAGCCAATCAGAAAATAGTCCTAGACCTATTTTCTGGCAGGCAGGGTTTTCTGGGTGAGCCCTACCAGATGGCCGACAGCCCAAAACCCGGGCGTCGTCCGTTTTGCCTGAAAACTGGACCATACCATAACACCGATACTGCGAATGCATTCGTGCGATAAAAAACAACTAGAAAAAAAGTAGCAAAGAGTTATGACTGCCCGAACCCAGGGAGTGCCTACGGTGGTCCATAGTGCCAAACAGTGCCATGCAACATGAAACATGGACCCTAGGCAGAGCATGATGCTGCAGACGCAATAGCACAGTCAGATCCAATGCTGCATGCACGCAGACAGCTTTTGCAGTGGCAGTGACTGCCGGCGGCCCGACCGCAAAGGAGGCCTCCCGATGGAACTGAGCACATTGACACAGGGAAGAGGCTCTAGCAAACTGCGTGTAGGCCTCAGCGTGCGTTGGCTCCACCGGACGACACTCCAACGGCGTCAAGTCTCGCCGTCAGTCATCTGCACGCTGATGTACACAAGCCAGGAGGACATAACAGAGCACAATGATAGATGCGGAGAAACCAACATGATGGGAAGTCTGTTCGATGACTTGGGCAGCGTACAATTTGCTATAATGCCATTGAGAAGTTGGCTTGAAGATTCCTACATCTGTTGTAGCTGAGGCGTGTTACAAGGCAGGTGTAACAATAGCAAGGGTATAGTTAGGGGAGACGCACAAAGTCCCATGAGCTTCAAAACCGTTCGCATGCAAAGAGATATGACATCGGACAAGGTGATGCGTGCAATAGGGAAAATTTCCCTAGACCTGGCTTAAATCATTACTTAAAATGTCACTAACTGCATTGGCATCCAAACGCAACATTGTCTGAACCTGGGCTAGTAGAATCTCAAGCCCAACTGTACAACTCAAACACAAACACACGCACGCACGCACGCATGCATGCACGCATACACGCACACACGCATGCACGCACGCACGTACGCATGCATGCACGCACAAATGAACGTACGCACGCACGCACGCACGCACACACAAACGCACACACACATGCATGCACGTACCTTGCACGTACGCACACATGCGCACACGCATACAGGCATGCACGTACGCACACACGCATGCACACACGCATGCACACACGCACGCGCACATACACCCATGCACGCACCCACGCACGTACGCATGCACGCATGCACACACGCAGGCACGTAGGCACGTACGCGCGTGCACGCACGCAGTCATGCACGCAGGCACGCACACACGCACGCACGCATGCATGCACGCACACACGCACGCACGCACGTACGCACGCACACACGCACGCACGCACGCACAAACACACAGGCACGCACACACGCACGCACACACGCACACACGCACCCACGCACGCTCGCACGCACGCACGCACGCACGCACCCACGCACACACGCACCCACGCACGCTCGCACGCACGCACGCACGCACGCACCCACGCACACACGCACCCACGCACGCTCGCACGCACGCACGCACGCACGCACCCACGCACACACGCACCCACGCACGCTCGCACGCACGCACGCACGCACGCACCCACGCACACACGCACCCACGCACGCTCGCACGCACGCACGCACGCACGCACCCACGCACACACGCACCCACGCACGCTCGCACGCACGCACGCACGCACGCACCCACGCACACACGCACCCACGCACGCTCGCACGCACGCACGCACGCACGCACCCACGCACACACGCACCCACGCACGCTCGCACGCACGCACGCACGCACGCACCCACGCACACACGCACCCACGCACGCTCGCACGCACGCACGCACGCACGCACCCACGCACACACGCACCCACGCACGCTCGCACGCACGCACGCACGCACGCACCCACGCACACACGCACCCACGCACGCTCGCACGCACGCACGCACGCACGCACCCACGCACACACGCACCCACGCACGCTCGCACGCACGCACGCACGCACGCACGCATGCACGCACGCACGCACACACGCACCCACGCATGCTCGCACGCACGCACACACGCACGCACATATGCACACACGCACACACGCACGCACGCACGCACGCATGCATGCACGCACGCACACATGCACACATGCATGCAGGCAGGTACGCATGCACACACATACACACGCACGCACGCACGCACACATGCACGCATGCACGGACGCACGCACGCATGTACACACACACGTACGCATGCACGCATGCACACACGCATGTACGCACGCACGCATGCACGTACACACGCACGCACGCACACACGCACACATTCACGCACGCACGCACACATGCACGTACACATGCAGACACGCATCCATGCATGCACGCATGCATGCACGCATGCATGCACGCATGCACGCACACATGCATGCATGCACGCATGCACACACACACACGCACACACGAATGTGCATGCGCGGAGGTACAGGCGTGGAGGTGCAGGCACAGAGGCGCATGTGAGCAGGTGCAGGTGCGGAAGCGTAGGCGCCAAGGCACAGGGGCGGAGGCGCAATCGTGGAGGCGTAGGCACGAAGGCGCAGGTGCAAAGGTGCAGGCACGGAGGGGCAGGCGTGGAGGCGCAGCTGCACATGCACAGGCACAAAGGCGTAGACACACTTTCCAGGTGCAGAGGCTCAGGTGTTGAAGGACAGGTGCACATGCGCCAGGGCAGAGGGACAGGCACATCTTGTAGGCATAGAAATAGAGGCGTGGAGGTGCTGGTGCAGAGGTAGAGGCGCGAAAGCGCAGGCGCCGATGCGTAGGCGCGGAGCCGCAGGCGTTGAGGTGTAGACGCATAGGTGCACGCGCAGGCGTAGAGGCACAATCCTGGAGGTGCAAGGACAGAGGCAGAGGCACAGGCGCAAGGGCACAGGCGTGGAGGCGCATGTGCGTAGGTGCAGGCGTGGAGGTGCAAGAGCAGACGCACGCTGAGGTGCAGGCACGGAGACGAAGGCTCGGAGGCGCAGGCACGAAAATACAGACTTGGAGGCGCAGGTGCAGAGGTGTAGGCGCGGAGGCGCTTGTACAGAGGCCCAGGCACAGAGGCGCTGGCAAAGAGGTGCAAGTGCAGGGGCGCAGGCGCAGAGATGCAGGTGCAGAGGCATAGGCAGAGAGGTGCAGGTGTAAAGGCGTAGGCACATTGCGCATGCGCAAAGGCACAAGCACAGAGGTGTAGGCATAGAGGCGCAGAAGCGCAGGCGCAAAGGCGTAGGCGTAGATGCACAGGCATAGAGGCACAGGCGCAGATGCGGAGGCAGAGACGTAGAGACACAGACGTAGAGGTGTAGGCGCAGAGGAGTAGGCACAGATGCACAGGCAGAGAGGCGCAGGGGTACAGGTGCAAGCGCGGAGGCGCATGCACGGAGGTGCAGGCATAGAGGCACTGACATGGTGGTGTAGGCACAGATGTGCAGGCGCAGAGGCACAGGGGCAGAGGTGCAGGGGCAGACGCATTGGCGCTAAGGCGTAGGGGTAGAGTTGTAGGTGTAGAGGCAGAGGCGTAGAGGTACAGGTGCAGAGGCACACGCAAAGAGGAGCAGGCGTAGAGGCACAGGCGTAGAGGGCAGGCACTGAGGCGTAGTCGCAGAGGCACACACACAGAGGCATACATGCAGAGACGCAAGCGGAGCGGCGCATGCGCAGAGGCGCATGCATAGAGGCGCAGGCGTAGAGGAGTAGGCGCAGAGGCGCAGGCAAAGAGGCACAGGCACAGAGGCGCATGGGTAGAGGCGTATGAGCGGAGGTGCAAGTCCGGAGGCGCAGGCATTGAGGTGCAGACGTCGAGGCATACACATAGGCAAAGGGACAGAGGCACAAGCGTAGATGGGTAGGTGCAGAGGCACATGTGTAGAGGCGCAGGCACAGGCGCAGAGGCCCAGGCGTAGAGGTGTAGGCACAAAGGTGCAGGCGTAGAGGCGCAGGCCTTGGGGCACAGGTGCAGAGGCGCAGGCGCAGGCGCAGAGGCGTAAGGAGAGAGGTGTAGGCACGGAGGCGCAGGTGCGAAAGTGCAGGCCCGGAGGCGTACGTGGGGAGGCGTAGGCGTGAAGGTGCAGGCACAAAGACGGAGTCATGGAGGTGCAGGCGCAGAGGCACATGCCGCGGAGGGGCTGGCGCAGAGGCAATGGCGCAAAGGCGCAAGCGCAGAGATGCAGGCACGGAGGCGTAGTCACAGAGGTACAGGCGCGGAGGCTCAGGCAGAGATGTGCAGGGGCCGGGGCACAAGCAGAGGCGCAGGCGCTGAGGCACATGCAGGCGCCAAGTCACACGCAGAAGCATAGGCATAGAGGCGCAGGCGTAGAGGCGTAGGCGCAAAGGCGCAGGGGCAGAGGGGCAGGCGCAGAGGTGCAAGTGCAGAGGCTCAAATCCAGAGGTGTAGGTGCAGAGGCACAGATGCATAGGTGGAAGCGGAGAGGTGCAGGCGCACAAGAAAAGCCGCAGAGGGGCAGGCGCAGAGGCACAAGTGCAAAGACGTAGGCGTTGAGGCGCAGGCGTAGAGGCCTAGGTGTAGAGGCACAGGCGCAGAGGCATAGACATAGAGGTGCAGGCACATAGGTGCAAAGACGCAGGTACAAAGGCGCAAGCGTAGAGGCCCAGGTATAGAGACGCAGGCGCAGAGGCCCAAGTGCAGAGGCATAGTCGCAGAGGGGTAGGGGAAGAGGCATTGGCAAACATTGCACGCACAGAGGGGCAGGCATAGAGGCGTAGGCACAAAGTCGCAGGAGTGAAGGCGCAGGTGCGGATGTACAGGCACAGAGTTTCAGGCGTGGAGGCGCAGGCGCGGAGGCGCAGGTGCATGCATGGAGACGTAGGTGCAGAGGCGCATGCGCAGACGCAGAGGCAAAGCTGCAGAGGTGCAGGAGCGGAGGCGCAAGTGCGGAGGCGCATGCACAGAGGCGCAGGTGCGGAGGCGTAGGCGTGGAGGCACAGGTGCGGAGGCATAGGCGTGAAGGTACTGGCACAGAGGCCTAGGCGCAGAGGCGCATGCGCATTTTTCAGGCACAGAGGTACAGGCATAGAGCTGCAGGCGAAGAGGTGCATGCAGAGAGGTACAGACACATTTTGCAGGTACAGAGGCGCAGGTGCAGAGGTGCACGCATAGAGGCGCTGGTGTACAGGCGCAGGCACAGAGGCGCAGGGACAGAGGTGGAGACGCGGAGGCGCAGAAAGGAGGTGCAGGTGCAAAGGCATAGGCACGGAGGCGCATGCTAAGAGGAGCAGGTGCAGAGGCATAAGGGTAGAGGCGCACGCGCAGAGGTGTACGCGCAAAGGCATAGACGCAATGGCACAGGCACAGAGGCGGATGCGCAAAAGCGCACATGCAGAGGCGCATGCGCAAAGGTGCAGGCGCACAGGCGCAGGCGTAGAGGCGCAGGCGCAAAGGAAGAGGTGCATGCGCAGAGACGCATGCACAGAGGTATAGGCGTAGAAGCGGAAGGGTAGAGGCATAGGGACAGAGGCGAAGGTGTGGAGGTGCAGGCGCAGAGCTGCAGGCGCCGAGGCACATGCAGAGGCACAACTACAGAGGTGCACGCGCAGAGGCATAGGCATAGAGGGGCAAGCGTACAGGCATACATAGAGAGGCGCAGGTTAAGAGGCGCAGGCACAGAGGTGCAGGTGCAGAGGTGTAGGCTCAAAGGTATAGGCGTAGAGGCATAGGTGCAGAGGCGCAGGCGCAGAGGGGTAGGAGCAGTGGAGCAGGCGTAGAGGCGCGGACGCAGAGGTACAGGCGTAGAGGCGCGGGTGCAGAGGCTCAGGCCCACAAGTGGAGGCGATCTTTGTAGTCACGGAAGCGCATGCGTGGAGGCCGAGGTGTGGAGGCGCAGGCGCGGATGCACAGGCATGGAGGCGTAGGACGGAGACGCAGGCACGAAGAAGCAAGTGTGGAGGCTCAGGCCCCGAGGTGCAGGCGTGGAGGTGTAGACTCGGAGGCACAGGCACGGAGGCGTAGGCACGGAGGCTGAGACGCAGAGATGCAGGCCCACAGGCACAGGCAGGAAGGCATAGATGCGGAGGTGCACGTGCAGAGGCGCAGGACCGGAGGCGTGGATGCGGATACACAGGTGTGGAGGCGCACGCGTGGAGGCGAAGGCATGGAGGAACAGGTGCAGAGGCGTAGGCACTGAGGCACATGCAGAGGCGTAGGCACCGAGGCACACATAGAGGCGCAGGCATAGAGGCGCAGGCGCTAAGGGACACACAGAGACGAAGGTGCAGAGGCGTAGGCGTAGAGGTGCAGGCACAAAGGCGTAGGCGCAGAGGCGCAGGCATAGAGGCGCAGGCGCAGAGGCGTAGGTGCACTGGCGTAGGCGCAGAGGTGCAAGCGTAGAGTTGCACGCATAGAGGCGCAAGCACAGAGGTGTAGGTTTAGAGGCGCAGGTGTAGAGGCGCAGGTGAAATTTGCAGGCACAGAGGCGCAGGTGCAGAGGTGCATGCACAGAGGCGGAGGCACAGAGGTGCAGGAGGGGAGGTACAGGCGCGGAGGTGCAGGCATGGAGGTGCAGGTGTGGAGGCGCAGGTGCGGAGGCACAGGCGCAGGCGGAGAGGCGTAGGTGTGGAGGCGCAAGCGGAGGCGTGGAGGCATAGGCATGGAGCCGCATGCACAGAGGTGCAAGCACGGAGGCGCAGGCATGGAGGTGTAGGCGCTGAGGCTCAGGCACGGAAGCACAGGCACGGAGGCGTACTCGCAGAGGCAATGGCGCAGAGGCCCAAGCATAGAGGCGCACGTGCATTTTCCAGGCGCAGAGGAGCATGTGTAGAGCAGCAGGTGTAGAGGCACAGGCATAGAGGCGTAGGCGCAGAGGCGCAGGTGCAAAGACGCAGGTGCAGAGGCATAGGCGCAGAGGCGCAGGCACATTGGACAGGCACAGAGGCACATGCGCAGAGGCATAAACGTAGAGGCGTAGAGGCACAGGCTCGGAGACGTAGGCACTGAGGTGCAAGCAATGAGGTACAGGCATAGAGGCACATGGGTGGAGGTGCAGGCGCGGAGGCACAGGTGCGGAGGTGCAGGCACAGATGCACAGGCACAGATGCACAGGCACAAAGGTGCAGGTGCAGAAGCGCAGGGGCAGTGGTGTAGGCGCAGAGGCGGAGGTGTAGAGGCACGGGCACAGACGGAAAGGTGCAGAGGTGTAGGCAAAGAGGAGCAGGCGCAGAGGCGCATACGCAGAGGGCAGGCACTAAGGTGTAGGCGCAGAGGCGCACACACCAAGGCACGTATGTAGAGGCGCACGTGTAGCGGCGTAGACGCAGAGGTGCACATGCAGAGGTGCATGCACAGAGGTACAAGCGCAGAGGCGTAGGCACAGAGGCGCAGGCGCAGAGGCACAGGGGTAGAGGTGCAAGGGTGGAGGTGCAGGTGCAGAGGCACAGGCACAAAGGCGCAGGCGCCAAGGTACACATAGAGGTGCACACGTAGAGAGGCAGGTGCAGAGGTACAAGCGTAGAAAGGCAGGCGCCGAGAAGCAGACACAGAGGCGCAGGTGCAGAGGCGCCAGTGTAGAGGCGCAAGTGCAAAATCACAGCGCAGAGGCGCAGGCGCAGGGAGAACAGGCGTAGAGGTACATGCACAGAGGTGCAGGTGAAGACGCGTAGGCGTAGAGGTGCAGGCGCAGAAGGACAGGCGCACAGGCACAGGCGCAAAGGCGCAGGCGTAAAGGCGCATGCACAAAGGTGTAGGAGCAAAGGCGCAGGGGCAGAGGCGCAGGACCAGAGGCACAAGTGTAGAGGCATAAGGGTAGAAGCGCAGGTGCAGAGGCACAGGCACAGAGGTGCGGGCGCAGAGGTACAGGCGCATAGGCGCAGGCGTGGAGGCGTAGACGCGGAGGCGGGGTGCAGAGGCGCAAGAGCGGAGGTGCAGGCGTGGAGGCGCAGGCGCGGAGGTGCAGGCACGAAGGCACAGGTACAGAGGTGCAGGCGCTGAGGCACACGCAAAGGTGCAGGCACAAAGGCACATGCAAGGGCGCAGGTGCAGAGGCGCACGTACAGAGGCGCAGGCGCAAAGGCGCAGGCGCCGAGGCACACACAGAGGCATAGGCATAGGGTCGTAGGTGCAGAGCCGTAGGAGCAAAGGCGCAGGGGTAGAGGGGCAGGCCGAGAGGCGCAAGTATAGAGGCTCAGGTGCAGAGGTGCACGGGCATCAGCACAGGCGCAGAGGTGCAGGCAGAGAGGCACAGGTGCAGAGGCGTAACCATAGAGGTACAGGGGCAAAGGCACAGGCACAAAGGTATAGGTGCAAAGGCGCAGGCACAAAGGTGCAGGCGCAAAGGTGCAGGTGCAGAGGCGCAGGTGCAGAGGGGGACGCGCACATGCACAAGTGCAGAGGCGCAAGCACAGAGGCACAGGTGCAGAGGTGCAAGCATAGAGGCAGAAGCGCAGAGGCATAGGAGCAGAGGCACTGGGGTAGAGGCGCATGCGCAGATGTGTAGGCGTAGATGTACAGGCATGGAGGCCTAGGTGTGGAGGCGCAGGTGCACGCACGGAGGCGTAGGCATAGAGGTGCAAGTGCGGATGCAAAGGCATAGGTACAGAGACGCAGGCGTAGAGGCGTAGGCGTAGACGTGGAGGCACAGATGCAAAGGCACAGGCGCAGAGGTGAAGGCGCAGAGGCGCAGGCACGGAGACGCAGGCATGGAGATGCAGGCACGGAGATGGAGGCGGAGAGGCGTAGGTGCGGAGGTGCAGTCACGGAGATGCAGGGGCAGAGGCGCAGGCGTGGAGGCACGGGCGTGGAGGCGCAGACGCTGAGGCTCTAGCGCAGAGGCCTAGGCGCAGAGGCGTAGGCACATTTTTTCTGGCGCAGAGGCACAGGTGCACACCCGCAGGCGCAAAGGTTCAGGTGAACAAGCACAGGCACAATTTACAGGTGTAGAGGAGTAGGTGTAGAGGTGAAGGCACAGAGGTGCAGGCGTAGAGACACAGATGCAGAGGTGCAGGCGTAGAGGCGAAGGCACTGAGGTGCTGGCGTAGAGGCGTAGGCACCAAGGTGCAGGCGTGGAGGCGCAAGCGGGGAGGTGTAGGCGTGGAGGCACAGGTGCGGAGGTACAGGCGTGGAGGCGCAGTCGTGGAGGTGCACGCACAGATGCATAGGCACAGAGGCGTAGGTGCCGAGACACACGTAAAGGCGCAGGCACAGAGGCACACGCAAGGGCGTAGGTGCAGAGGCGCAGGTGTAGAGGCGTAGGCAAAGAGGCATAGAGGCGCAGGCATCGAGGCACATACAAAGGCACTGGGGTAGAGGCGCAGGCGCAGGGTCGTAGGTGTAAGGGCGTACTAGCAGAGGGACATGCATAGAGGCACAAGTGTAGAGGCTCAGGTGGAAAGGCACACGCGAATAGACACAGGCGCAGAGGTGTTGGCTGAGAGGCACTGGTGTAGAGGCACATCCGCAAAGGCGCTGTCGCAGAGGCGCAGGCATAGAGGCATAGGTGCAGAGGAGCAGGTGCAGAGGCACAGGTGCAGAGGCGCAAGCATAGAGGCATAGGTGCAAAGGCGTAGGTGCGGGCACAAGTGCAAAGGCGCACACATGAAGGCATAGACACAATAGCGCAAGCGTAAAGGTGCAGGCACGAAGGCGGAAGCCAAAGGCGCAGGCGCAAAGGCGCAAGCGGAAAGGCCCAAGCGCAACGGCGCAGGCGCAAAGTCGCAGGCGCAAAGGCACTGGCGGAAAGGCGCAGGCGCAAAGGCGTAGGCACAAAGGCGCAAGCACAAAGGCGTAGGTGTAATGGCGAAGGCGCAAAGGCGCAGGTGTAGAGGCGCAGGTGCGAAGGCGCAAGTGAAAAGGCACAAGTGCAAAGACACATGCGCAAAGGCGCATGTCCAAAGGCACAGGCACAAAGGCGCAGGCACAAAGACGCTGTCGCAAAGGTACAGGTACAAAGGCACAGGCGCAAAGGTGCAGGCGCAAAGGCGCAAGTGCGAAGGCGCAGGCGCAAAGGCGCAAGTGCGAAGGCGCAGGCGCAAAGGCGCAAGTGCGAAGGCGCAGGCGCAAAGGCGCAGGCACAAAGACGCTGTCGCAAAGGTACAGGTACAAAGGCACAGGCGCAAAGGTGGAGGCGCAAAGGCGTAAGTGCAAATGTGGAGGAGCAAAGGCACAGGCGCAAAGGTGCAGGCGCAAAGGCGCAAGTGCGAAGGCGTAGGCGCAAAGGCGCATGTGCAAAGGCGCAGGCGCAAAGGCGTAAGTGCGCAGGCGCAGGTAGTGGCGCGCAGGCACATATTTGAAGGCGCAGACGAGCAGGCGCAAAGTTCGCAGACGCAAAGGTGCAGGTGCAAAGGTGGAGGCGCAAAGGTGCAGGCACAAAGGCCCAGTCGGAAAGGCGCAGGCACAAGGGTGTAGGCGCAAAGGCGCAAGCACAAAGGCGCAAGTGCGAAGGCGTAGGCGCATAGGCGCAGGCGCTTAGGCGTAGGCGCACGGGCAGAGGTGCAGAGGCGCAGGCGGGGAGGTGTAGGCGTGGAGGCACAGGCGCGGAGGTACAGGCGTGGAGGCGCAGGCGTGGAGGCGCAGGCGTGGAGGTGCACACACAGATGCACAGGTACAGAGGCGTAGGTGCCGAGGCACACGTAAAGGCGCAGGCACAGAGGCACACGCAAGGGCGTAGGTGCAGAGGCGCAGGTGTAGAGGCGTAGGCGAAGAGGCATAGAGGCGCAGGCATCGAGGCACACACAAAGGCACTGGGGTAGAGGCGCAGGCGCAAAGGCAAAGGTGCAAAGGTGCATTCACAAAGGAGCATGTGGAAAGGCGCTGGCGCAAAGGCAGAGGCACAAAGGCGCAGGTTCGTTGGCGTAGGCGCAAGTGCGCAGGCCCAAAGGTGAAGGCGCAGGCATGCAGGCGTCCAGGCCCAAAGGCGTAGGCACAAAGGCGCAGGCGCAAAGGCGCAGGCACAAAGGCGTAGGTGCAAAGGCGCAGGCGCACAGGCTCAGGTGCATAGGCACAGGCGCACAGGCGTAGGCGCACAAGCGAAGGCACAAAGGCGCAGACGCAAAGGCGCAAGCGCAAAGGTACAAACACAAAGGCACATGAGCAAAGGCGCAGGGGCAAAGGTGCAAGTGCCGAGGCGCGAGCACGGGAGAAGGCGCGGGTGCAGGCACATGCACAGGCGCAAAGGTGCACGCGCAAAGGCGAAGAACAAAGGCATAGAACAAAGGTGTAAATGCAAAGGCGCACGCGCAAAGGCCTAGGTGCAAAGGCGTACGCGTAAAGGTGCAGGCACAAAGGCACAATCGCAAAGGCGTAGGCGCAAAGGCACAGGCGCAAAGGTGCGGACGCAAATGCACAGGCGCAAAGGCGCGAGTGCAAAGGCGCAAGCGCTGAGGCGCATGTGCAAAGCCGCAGGCGCAAAGCCGTAGGCGCAATGGCGTAGGTGCAATAGCACAGGCGTAAACGCGCAGGCGTAAACGTGCTGGCGCAAAGGCGCAAGCACAAAGGTGTAGGTGCAAAGGCGCACGCGCAAAGGCACAAGCGCAAAGGCGCAGGCGCAAAGGCACAGGCACAAAGGCGTGGGGGCAAAGGCACAGGCGCAAAGGCAGAGGCGCAAAGGCGCAAGTGCAAAGGCGTAGGCGCAAAGGCGCAGGCGCTAAGGTGCATGCGCAAAGGTGAAGGCCCAAAGGTGCATGTGCAAAGGTGCAGGTGCACAGGCGTAGACGCACAGGTGTAGGAAAATAGGTGCAAGCGCACAGGCGCACGAGAAAAGGTGCAGACGTGATGGCATAGGTGCAAAGGCATAGGCGCAAAGGCGTCGGTGCAAAGGCGATGGCACAAATGTGCAGGGGAAAATGCGCAAGGGAAAATGCGCAGGGGAAAAGGCACTTGTGCAAATGTGCAGGTGTGTAGGCCAGGCGCTCAGGCGGAGGCGCTCAGGAGTAGGCGCTAAGGTGCATGCAAAAAAGCGTAGGCGCAAAGGCGCAGGCGCAAAGGTGCAGGTACTAAGGCACAGGGGGAAAGGCGCAGGTACAAAGGCGCAAGCCAAAGTCGTAAGCACAAAGGCGCAGGCATAAAAGTGCAAGGGCAAAGGCGCAGGCGCAAAGGGGCAGGTGCAAAGGCGTAAGCCAAAGGCGCATGCGCAAAGGCGCAGGCGCAAAGACGAAGGTACAAAGGCGCAGGCGCAAAGGCGCAGGCGCAAAGGGGCAACAGCAAAGGCGCAGGTGCAATGGTGCAGGCGCAATGGCGCAAGCTCAAAGGCGCAGGAGCAAAGGCGCAAGGGCAAAGGTGCAGGTGCAAAGGCGCAGTTGCGCAAGCACTCGTGCGAAGGTGCAGGTGCAAAGGCGCAGGTGCAAAGACGCAGGCGCAAAGGCGCAGGCGTAAAGGCGCAGGTGCAAATGCACAGGTGGAAAGGCATTGGCGCAAAGGTTCAGGTTCAAAGAATCAGGTGCAAATGTGCAGGCACAAAGGCACAGGCGCAAAGGTACAAGTGCAAAGGCGCAAGTGCAAAGGCGCATGTGAAAAGGCGCAGGCGCAAAGTCGCAGGCGACAGGTATAGGTGGAGGCATGCAGGCGCAAAGGTGAAGGCCCAGGCGCGCAGCCGTAAAGACGCAGGTGCAAACGGGCAGGCGCAAAGGCGCATGCGCCAAGGCGCTAGCGCAAAGGCACAGGCACAAAGGCGCAGGCGCAAAGGCATAGTAGCAAAGTTGTAGGCGTAAAGGCACAGGCACAAACCGTAGGCTCAGGGGCACAAAGGCGTAGGCTCACAGGCGCAGGTGCACACGCGTAGGCGCACAGGCGCAGGCGCAAAGGTGCTAGTGGAAAGGCGCAGGCGCAAAGGTGCAGGCGCAACGGCGGAGGGGAAAAGACGCAAGGGCAAAGATGTAGGCTCCAAGGAGCTGGCGCGGGCACAGTTGCAGGTGCATGCACGGGCGCAGGCGCGGGTGCAGGCACAAAGGCGCAGGTAGAAGGCGCAGACACAAAGGCGCAAGCTTAAAGGCGCAGGCTGAAAGGTGTAGGAGCAAATGCATAGGAGCAAAGGCGCAGGCGCAAAGAAGTAGGAGCAAAGGCGCAGGCACAACGGCGTAGGCGCAAAGGCATAGGCGCAAAGGCGCACGTGCAGAAGCGCAGGCGCAACGACGCAGGCGCAAAGGCGCAGGCGCAAAGGCGCATGCGCAAAGTCACAGAGGCAAAGGTGCAGGGGCAAAAGTGCAGGTGCAAAGGCACAGGCGCAAAGGCGCACGTGCACAGGCACAGGTGCACAGGCATAGGCGCACAAGCGCACGTGCATAGACGCAGGCGCATAGGTGCAGGCGCAAATGCACAGGCACAAAGGCGCAGGCACAAAGGCGGAAGGGCAAAGGTGCAAGGGAAAATATGCACGCTCCAAGGAGTAGGTGCAGGCACAGGCGCGAGCGCAGGCGCAAAGGCACACGCGAAAGGCGCAGAGACAAATGCGCAAGATTTAAGTCAAAGGTACAAGGGCTCAGGTGGAAAGATGCAGGCGCAAAGGCGCAAGCGCAAAGGCGCAAGCGCAAAGGCGCAGGTACAAAGGCGCAGGCGCAAAGGCGCAGGGGCAAAGGTGCAGGCGCAAAGGCGCAGGCGCAAAGGCACAGGCGCAAAGGCGTAGGCGCAAAGGCGCAGGCGCAAAGGCGCAGGTGAAAGGCGGAGGCGCAAAGACACATGTGCAAGGGCACAAGCGCAAAGGCGCATGTGCAAAGCCGCAAGCGGAAAGGCGCAAGCGCACAGGTGCAAGGGCAAAGGCGCAGGGGCAAAGGCGCACACGCCAAAGCGCAGGCGCGGGTGCAAGCGCAGGGGAAGGTGCAAAGGTGCTGGTACAATGGCGCCAACAGAAAGGCACAAGGGCAATTGCGCAGGCGCAAAGGTGCAGGCGCAAATGTGCACTCCAAAGGTGCATGTGCAAAGACACAGGCGCAAAGGCTCAGGCACAAAGGTGGAGGCGCAAAGGCGTAGGCGCAAAGGTACAGGCGCAAAGTGGCAGGCGCAAAGGCGCAAGCGCAATGGCGCAGGTGCAATGGCGCAAGCGCAAAGGCGCAAGAGCAAAGGCGCAGTCGCAAAGGCGGAGGTGCAAAGGCGCAGGTGCAAAGGTGCAGGCACAAACGCGCAGGTGCAAAGGCGAAGGCGCAAAGGTGCAAGGGCAAAGGTGTAGGGGCAAAGGTGTAGGCGCAAGGGCGCATGTGCAGAGCACAGGCGCAAAGGCACATGCGCAAAGGTGCAGGTGCAAAGGCGCAGGTGCAAATACGCAAGCACAAAGGCGCAGGCGCAAAGGCATAGGCGCAAAGGCGCAAGTTCAAAGGCGCATGTGCAAAGGCGTAGGCGGAAAGGCGCAGGCGTGCAAGCGTAGGCACGCAAGCGCAAGCGCAGGCGTGCAGGCACAAAGGTGAAGGCGTGGGAGCGCAGGCGAAAAAATGCAAGCGCAAAGGCTCACGCGCAAAGGCGCATGCACCAAGGTGCAGGCGCAAAGGCGCAGGTGCAAAGGCAAAGGCGCAATGGTGCAGGCGCAAAGGCGCACGCACAAAGGCCAAGATGCAAAGGCACATGCGCACAAGCGCAGGCGCACAGGCGCATAGGCGTAGGCACACAGGCGCAGGAACAAAGGTGCAGGCGCAAAGGCGCACGCGCAAAGGTGTAGGCATAAAGGCACAGGGGCAAAGGCACAAGCGCAAAGGCACAGGCGCAAAGGCACAGGTGCAAAGGTGTAGGCGCAAATGCGTAGGCGCAAAGGCACACGCACAAAGGCACAGGGGCAAAGGTGCAGGTGCAAATGCGCATGTGCAAAGGCATAGGCGTAAAGTTCCAGGTGCACAGGCACAGGCCTATAGGCGCAGGCGCACAGGGATAGGCGCACAGGCGGAGGCGCAGAGCCGCAGGCACAAAGACACAGGCGCCGAGGAGCAGGCGCAGGCACACGCGCAGACGTAGGCAAAAAGGCACAGGCGAAATGCACAGACACAAAAGTGCAAGCTGAAAGGTGCATGCAAATGGGGCAAATATAAATGCGCAAGCTTGAAAGGCGCACATGCAAAGGCGCAGGCACAAAGGCACAAATGCAAAGGCGCAAAGGCAAAGGTGCAGGCGCAAATGCGTAGGTGCAAAGCTACGGGCGGAAAGGCATAGACGCAATGGCGCAGGCGCAAATGTGCAGGCGCAAAGGCGTAGGCGCAAAGGCGCATGCGCAAAGGCTCGAGTGCAGAGGCACTAGCGCGAAGGCGCTGGCCCTAAGGTGCATGCACAAAGGCACAGGTTCAAAGGCACAAGCGTAAAGGCGGAGGCGCAAAGGCACAGGGGCAAAGGCGCAGGGTCAAAGGCATAGGCGCAAAGGCGCAGGCGCAAAGGCGTAGGTGCAAAGGCCCAGGCACAAAGACGGAGGCGTTAAGGTCCATATGCAAAGGTGGAGGCCTAAAGGAGCAAGCGCAAAGGTGCACGTGCACAAGCGCAGACGCACAGGTGCACGCGCACAAGCGCAGGCAAAAAGGCGAAGGCGCGAAGGCGCAAGTGCACAGGCAAAGGCGCAAAGGCGCTTGTGTAAAGGTGTAGGCGCAAAGGTGCAGGGGCAAATGCGTAGGGCAAAAGGCACAGGTGCAAATGTGCAGGCGCATAGGCACAGGTACAAAGGCGCAGGCACACAAGTGCAGGCGCACAGCAGGAGGCACACAAGCGCAGGTGGAGAGGCGCAGGTACAAAGGCGCAGGCGCAGATGCGCAGGCACAAAGGTGCAGGGGCAAAGGCGCAGGAGGAAAGGCGCACGTGCCAAGGCGAAGGCGTGGGTTCAAGCGTGGACGCAGGTGCAAAAAGGCAGTCGCAAAGGTGTAGACACAAAAGCGCAAGCGCAAAGGCGCACGCGCAAAGGCGCAGGCGCAAAGGCACAGGCGCAAAGGCGTAAGCCAAAGGCGCACGCGCAAAGGCGCAGGTGCAAAGGCGCAGGCGCAAAGGCGTAGGTACAAAGGCGCATGCGCAAAGGCGCAGGCACAAAGGGGCAGGCGCAAAGGGGCAAGCGCAATGGCGCAGGCGCACAAGCGTAGGCGCTCTGGCGCAAGGGCAAAGGCGCAGGCACAAAGGCGCATGCATAAAGGCTCAGGTGCAAAGGCGCACGCACAAAGGTGCAGGTGCAAAGGTGCAGGCGCAAAGGCGCAGATGCAATGGCGTAGGCGCAAAGGCGCAAGCACCAAGGTGCAGGTGCAACGGCACAGGTACAAAGGCACAGGCGCAAAGGAGCACGTGCAAAGGCATAGGTCAAAATGTGCAGGGACAAAGGCGCAGGATCAAAGGCAGAAGCGCAAAGGCTCAAGTGGAAAGTTGCATGTGCAAAGGCGCAGGTGCAAAGGTGCAGGCGTGCAGGTGCAGGTGTAGGCGTTTCCGTGTAGGCACAAAGGTGAAGGCGCAGGTGTGCAGGCCCAAAGGCACAAGCGCAAACGCATAGGCGCAAAGGCGCATGCGCCAAGGTGCAGGCGCAAAGGCACAGGCACAAATTCGTAGGCGGAAAGGCACAGGCGCAAAGGCGCAGGCTCACAGGCGTAGTCGCACAGACGTAGGCACACAAGCGCAGGTGCATAGGCACAGGCGCAAAGGCGCAGGCGCAAAAGTGCAGGCGCAAGGGCGCAAGTGCAAAGGCGTAGCGGCAAAGGCGTAAGGGCAAAGGAGCGCCAAGGAGCAGGCACGGGCGCAGTCACAGGCGCAGGTGCGGGCCTAGGCACAAAGGCGTAGGCAAAATGCGTAGACACAAAGGTGCAAGCTTATAGGCACAAGCGCAAAGGCATAGTGCAAAGGCGCAAGTGCAGAGGCACAGGAGCGAAGGCACAGGCGCAAAGGCATACGTGCAAAGGCAAAAGCGCAAAGGCACTGGTGCAAAGGCGCAGGCAAAAAGGCGCAGGCGCAAAGGCACAGGGGCAAAGGCGTAGGGGCAAAGGCGCAGGCGCAAAGGCATAGGCGCAAGGGCGTACATGCACAGGTTCAGACACACAGGCGTAGGTGCACAGGCATAGGGGCACAGGTGAATATGCAAATGCGCACCCGTAAAGGCGCAGGCATAAAGCCATAGGGGCAAATGGGCAAGGGCAACCGTGCAGGCGCCAAGGAGCAGGCGCGAGCGCAGGTGCGGGCGCAAGCGTGGGCGCAGGTGTAATGACACAGGGGAAAGGCGCAGAAGCAAATGCACAACCTTAAAGCCGCACACACAATGGCGTAGGTGCAAAGGCATAAGCGCAAAAGGCACAGGTGCAAAGGCGCAGGAGCAAAGGCGTAGGTACAAACGCGTAGGTGCAAAGGCACAGGCACAAAGGCGTAGCTGCAAAGGCGCAGGCGCAAAGGCGGAGGCGCAAAGGTGCAGGAGCAAAGGCACCAGTGCAAAGGCAAAGGCGCAAATGCACAGGCGTAAAGGCACAGGCGCAAAGGTGCATGCACAAAAGCGCAGGCGCAAAGGTGCATGCGCAAAAGCGCACGCGCAAAGGCTTAGACGCAAAGGTGCATGGGTAAAGGCACAGGGGCAAAGGTGAACAGGCCAAAGCACAAGCACGGGTGCAAGCACGGGGGCAGGTACAAAGGCGCAGGCGCAAAGGCACAAGCCAAAGGCGCAGGTGGAAAGGGACAGCACAAAGTCGCAGGCGCTAAGGGGCAGGCGCAAAGGCGCAGGTGTAATGGCGCAGGCACAATGGCGCAAGCGCAAAGGCGTAGGAGGAAAGGCGGAGGCGCAAAGGCGCAGGCGCAAAGGTGTAAGTGCAAAGGCGCAGGCGCAAAGGCGCAGGTGCAAAGATGCAGGCGCAAAGGCGCAGGCGCAAAGGCGCAGGCGCGAAGGCGCAGGTGCAAAGGCACAGGCGCAAAGGTACAGGCACAAAGGTGCAGGTGGAAAGGTGTAGGTGTACATGCGCAAGCACAAAGGGGCAGAAGCAAAGGCACAGGCGCAAAGGTGCAAGTGCAGAGGCGCATGTGCAAAGGTGCAAGCGTAAAGCTGGAAGCACGCAAGCGCAGGCATAGGCGTGCAGGCGCTAAGGTGAAGGCGCAGGCACACAGGCGCAAAGCCGTAGGTGCAAAGGCGCAGTTGCATAGGCGCATGCGCCAAGGTGCAGGCGCAAAGGCATAGGTGCATGGGCGCAGGCGCAAAGGCGTTGGCACAAAGGCGCAGGCACAAAGGCGCAGGCGCAGGCGTAAAGGCACAGACGCAAAGGCGTAGACGCACAGGTACAGGTGCAAAGGCGCATGCGCAAAGGCACATGGGCAAAGGCGATGGGGCAAAGGAGCAAGCGTAAAGGCACAGGCGCAAAGGTGCATGTGCACATGCGCAAGTGCCCTGGTGCAGGCACACAGGCCTAGGCGCATAGGCGTAGGGGAAAAGGCGCAGGTGCAAAGGCGCAAGGGCAAAGGTGCAAACGCAAAGGCGCAGGTGCCAAGGCGCAGGCGCGGGCACAGGTGCAGGTGGAGGTGCAAAGGCGCAGGCGAAAGGCATAGACACAAAGGCACAAGCTTAAAGGCGCAGGTGCAAAGGGGCTGGCGCAAACGCGTAGGCGCAAAGGTGCACGCGCAAAGGCGTAGGCGCAAAGGCGGAGGCGCAAAGGCGCTGGCGCAAACGCACAGGCGCAAAGGCACAGACGGAAAGGTATTGGCGCAAAGGCGCAGGCGCAACGGCACAGGCGCAAAGGCACAGGGGTAAAGGCGCAGGGGCAAAGGCACATGTGCAAAGGCATAGGCGCAAAGGCGAAGAGGCACAGGCGTAGGCTTACAGGCATAGGCGCACAGGGGCAGGCGCACAGGCACAGGTGCACAGGCGCGAGTGTAGAGGCGCAAGCAGAAAGGTACACGGGCAAAGGCGCAAGGGAAAAGGCACAAGCAACAAGGCGCAGGTGTGGACGCAGGTGCAGATGCAGGCGCAAAGGTGTAGGCAAAAGGCACAGACACAAAGGCGCAAGATGAAAGGCGAAGGCGAAAGTCGCAAACACACATGCGCAACCTTGAAGGCGCAGGCGTAAAGGCGCAGGCGCAAAGGTGAAGGCACAAAGGTGCAGGTGCAAATGTGTAATTACAAAGGCGCGGGCAAAAAGGCGTAGGTGCAAAGGCGCAGGCGCAAAAGCGTAGGCGCAAAGGTGCAGGTGTAAGGGTTTAGGTGCAAAGGTGTAGGCGCAAAGGCACAAGCACAAAGGCACAGGCGGAAAGGTGCAAGCGCAAAGGTGCAGGTGCAAATGCGCAGGCACAAAGCCACAGGCGGAAAGGCACAAGCACAAAGGTGCAGGTGCAAAGGCGCAGGTGCAAAGGTGCAGGCGCAAAGGCACAGGTGCAAAGGCACACGCACAAAGGAGCACGCGTGCCGGTGCACGCGCAGGCGTGCAGGTGCAAAGTTGAAGGCGCAGGCACGCACGCGCAAAGGCGCATACCCCAAGGCGCAGGAGCAAAGGCGCATGCACAAAGGCACAAGCGCACAGGCTCAGGCGCATAGGCGCAGTTGCACAGGCGCAAGCGCACATGCGCAGGTGCAAAGGCACAAGCGCAAAGGTGTAGGCGCAAAGGCGCAGGGGCAAAGGCGCACAGGAAAAGGCGCAGGAGCAATGCGGAGGCGCAAAGGCATAGGCAAAAAGGTACAGGTCCACAGATGCAGGCGCACAGGCGTAGGCGCACAGGCACAAGCGTATAGGCATAGGCGCAAAGGCGAAGGCGCAAAGGCGCAGGTGTAAAGGAGCAGGGAAACTGGGGCAGGGGCAAATGCGGAGGCACCAAGGCACACACATGGGTGCAGGTGCGGTCACAGGCACAAAGGCGCGAGCGCAAAGGCGCTGGCACAAAGGCGTAGGCCCAAAGGCGCAGGCGTACAGCCGTAGGCACAAAGGCGTAGGCGCAATGGCGTAGGCCGAATGGCGCTAGCGCAAAGGCGCAGGCGCAAAGGCGTAGGTGTAAAGATGCAGGTGCAAAGGTGCAGGTGCAAAGGCGCAAGCACAAAGGCGCAGGTACGACGGTGCAGGCGCAAAGGCGCAGGTGCACATGCGCAGGCGCATAGGCCCAGGCGCATAGGCGCAGGCGCACAAGCACAGGCGCAAAGGCGCAGGTGCAAAGGCGAAGGCGCAAAGGTGGGGGCCCAAAGTCTCAGGCGGTAAGGCGCACGCGCAAAGGCACAGGCGCAAAGGCACAATCGCAAAGGTGTAGGTACAAAAACGCAGTCGCAAAGGCCCAGGTGCAAAGGCGTAGGCCAAAAGGCGCAAGCGCAAAGGCGCAGGCGCAAAGGCCCAGGTACAAAGGTGCAGGCGCAAAGGCGTAGGTGCAAAGGCATAGGTACAAAGGAGTAGGAGGAAAGGTGCAGGCGTAAAAGCCCAGGTGCCAATGCGTAGGCAAAAAGGCACAGGTGCAAAGGCAAAGGCAAAAAGGTGCAGGTGCTAAAGTGCAGGTGCAAAGGTGGAGGGCAAAGGCGCAGGCGCAAAGGCACAGGCGCAAAGGGGCAAACGCGCGAGAGCAGGCGCAGGCACGCATGTACAAAGGTGCAGGTGCAAAGGTGCAGGTGCAAAGGCGCAGGTGCAAAGGCGTAGGCGCAAAGGCGCACGCGCAAAGGTGCACGCGTAAAGGCACAAGAACTAAGGCGCATGTGCAAAGGCGTAGGTGCAAAGGCGCAGGTGCAAAGGCGTAGGTGCAAAGGCGTAGGCGCAAAGGCGCAGGTGCAAAGGCGCAGGCGCACAGGTGCAGACGCTCAGGTGTAGGCAAACAGGCGCGGGCAAAAAGGCACAGGCACGAATGCGTAGGTGCAAAAGCGCAGGCGCCAAGGCGCAGGCACAAAGGCGCAGGGGCAAAGGCGTAGAAGGAAAGGCGCAGGCGCAAATGCACAGGTGCAAAGGCACAGGCGCAAAGGTATAGGCGCACAGGCGCTGGCACACAGGTGCAGGCGCATAGGTGGAGGCGTAGAGGCACAGGCGCAAAGGCACAGGCGCAAAGGCGCAGGTGCAAAGGTGCAGGAGTAAAGGTGCAGTCGCAAAAGCCCAGGCACAAAGGCGCAAGCCCAAAGGCGCAAGCCCAAAGGTGCAGGCATAAAGGCGCATGTACAAAGGCACAGGTGCAAAGGAGCAGGTGCAAAGGTAAGGTGCAAAGGCGCGCTAGTTGCACCCTAGTTTCACCCTACTTGTACCCTACATGCATCCTAGTTGCGCCCTAGTCGCGCCCTAGTTGCGTCCTACTTGCACCCTACTTGCGCCCTACTTGCGCCCTAGTTGCGCCTTAGTTGCGCCCTACTTGTATCCTACTTGTACCCTACTGGCACCCTACTTGTGCCCTACTTGCGCCCTGGTTGTGCTCTACTTGCACCCTAGTTACGGCCTACTTGTGCCCTAGTTGCACCCTTGTTCCGCCTCATTTTGCAACTAGCTACGTCCTAGTTGCACCCTAGTTGCGCCCTGGGTACGTCCTTCCCTGCGCCCTACTTGCACCCTACTTGTACCCTATATGTGCCCTAGTTGTACCCTAGTTGCGACCTTGTTGCGCCCTAGTTGCACCCTACTTGCATCCTAGTTGCGCCCTAGTTGCGCCGTACTTGCACCCTACTTGTGCCCTACTTGCGCCCTAGTTGCACCCTAGTTGTACCCTAGTTGCGCCCTAGTTGCGTCCTACTTGCACCCTTCTTGTGTCCTGGTTACGCCCTAGTTGTATCCTATTTGCGCCCTAGTTGTATCCTATTTTCGCCCTACTTGGGATCTACTTGCGCCCTAGTTGTACCCTAGTTTCATTCTAGTTACACCCTAGTTGCGCCCTACTTGCACCCTAGATGCGCCCTACTTGTGCCCTAGTTGCAAACTAGTTGTGTCCTACTTGCGCCCTACTTGGATCCTACATGCGCCCTAGTTGTGTCTATTTGCACTATAGTTGACGCCAGTTGCGCCCTAGTTCTGCCATAGTTGCGCCTCGGTTGTGCACTAGCTACGCCCTAGTTGTGCCCCAGTTGAGCCCTAGTTGCGCCCTAGTTGCGCCCTACTTGCGCCCTACTTGCTCCATACTTGCGCCTTCATCGCGTCCGAGTTACACCCTAGTTGTTCCCTAGTTGCACCTAAGTTGGGCACTAGCTATGCCCTAGTTGTGCCCTAGTTGCATTCTAGTTGCGCCCTACTTGCACCCTACTTGCGCCCTACTTGTGCCCTAGTTGCACCCTGGTTACGCCCGAGTTACGCCTCAGTTGAGCACTAGCTACGCCCTAGTTGCGCCCTAGTTGTGCCCTAGTTGCACCCTAGTTGCGCCCTAGTTACGCCCTAGTTGCGCCATACTTGCGCCCTACTTGCGACCTAGTTGCCCCCTAGTCGCACCCTCCTTGCGTCCTACTTGCGCCCTACTTGCGCCCTAGTGACACCCTACTTGCGCCCTACT
>SZWC01018108.1:4371-56754 GCA_023375785.1 Penium margaritaceum | reverse complement strand
AGGGGTGTTGGGGGGAATGTTGGGGGTTTGCCATCGTCAATGAGAAAGGGTTAAAGTACAGTAAAATCTTGGGAAGTTAAGGCGTGTGTCCTGCCAGAGACGATGTAGGGAAATTGCATGTGCAACCACAGAACAACAACCTTATCCAGTTCAGGTTGTTGGTCTGTAGTTGTACAAAGACTTGTAAGAAAACAAAACTCCCTTCTTCACCAGGGACAATAAAACATGTCACCATGTGAATGTGTACTATCTGCAGATACTCCTTGTATATAATGATATTGTTTTTGTTGTACCGGTTATTGGATGATATAACCCCATTTTATTGATACCTTGCGCGCCCTGTGTTATGATGGTTTTACTGCCTGAACTGTAAATACCTTTGGAAAAGCAGCCGGGTTTCTGCTGACATAAAAAAATGCTCCATTCCCTCAGGCCGTGGCACAGCTGCCCCTCCCCTTTGCACCGGCTATCATTTTCTCCTGATCTTGACTATGACAGACTCCACGTTTTTCTTTTCTTTCCTCTTTTTCCTTTTCATCATTTAGCCGTCGTCTCGCAATACAAATGCCACGTTCATGTCTGCCATGTGAAGGCTGTGAGGCTGGAGTGGCTTGACGGTCTGAAAGAAATCTGTCCTTGGCATCGTGTGGGCGGACAACAGTAGGGCGATGTCCAACCAGTGGCAAACGATGGCAGCTTCTGTCCCTTGTCATCATTATGGACACATTTAAACAAAGGAAAAGAGCTTTGGGCAACTGTGTGAAAAGATGCCGTGCTTCTTCTCACCTATGCACGACATTCATCCGCTAATGAAAGGAAAAGTGGACTTCTTTGTAGGTACTGAGGAAGAGACCTTCCCAGTGTTGTTTGGAGGCGTTGCACAAAGGTGTGATTCTCATACTGTTTTAGAGGTTAATCCCACACAGACGCAACAGACAGGGACTGGACTCGACTGCCGTGGCCAAGGGATTAGCCCGGATGCAAGGCACGTGAAACAACAAGGGGGAGTCCTTCATCTACCCTGTCTCTATCCACCATCAACAAGGGGGTTGGTTCTAGGACCCAGGATGCCCCAGAAATAGCCATTTGCTTTAGGATTTTCTCGCGGAAATTTGGGAAGGTTGATGGCTAGTTCTTCAGGCACTCAAGTGTTGGCTCCACTGTGAGTGCAACCGTCGCAAGAAAACATCTGTTCCATGATGCGCAGCTGGAGGTGAAAGGGCATGACTGGAGTGGGAAAATGACTGGAGTGGGAAAATGACTGGAGGGGGAAAATGACTGGAGTGGGAAAATGACTGGAGTGGGAAAATGACTGGAGTGGGAAAAGGACTGGAGTGGGAAAAGGACTGGAGTGGGGAAATGACTGGAGTGGGAAAATGACTGGAGTGGGAAAAGGACTGGAGTGGGAAAATGACTGGAGTGGGAAAAGGACTGGGCGATATGCAAAAGACTTCATTTCCCAAGAATGACAGACAAATCATCTATCCACACGATACATTGCAAATCTACCACGTCCAGACATTGCAAAACAATGGCGCCGTATCTAATCGTAAAACCTCTTTGTTGGATATCTCTAGGAGTCGGCACAATAAGCAAACCATTTCTACACACTTGGGAGAAGAAACATTGTGTCCAGCACAGGAAAAACAGTAAGCAATAGCACAGATGAAACAATGAGCAAGACACCCGAATACAGTGGCGGCCAACATTGTAATGAAGCGAATGCAACCCAAGCACGTACGGCGTTACTTTTACAGGGGTGCACTGTTTTTCAGTCTGGCAACATTTTTTGTTGTTTGCCTGTTCAGGCCCTGTGGTTTTGAGAAGACGGTGTTTTGGTCGAGGATGAAATTGCCTAATGATGGATATGAGGGTGCCAGGAAGTGAAAAAAATAGATTGCTCGATAAAAATGATATTGTATGATAGCTGCATAGACGATATTTTACAGGTTCCAACGCAATTTACGGAACTCAATTCGGAGTCCGTTTGACTGAGATACGCATTTCCAAAGTTTGGAGATCATGGGTCGGGTTCAAGTGACGACCTGAGCACTTTCAGCTCAAAAGGCGGCAGAATTATTGACCAGGACGGCCTTCAAGGAGAAAATCCGGCTGGAGGACCTCCAAGATACTTCAAGGAAGGAGAATTCCATGACTATTGGCCTTTCAGGTCGTGTAAAACGTGATTTTCATGTGTGACAAGGTGATTGCTGCTCATCCCACTAGGCTAGGAGAGTGTGCAAGAGGGTCAACTTTGCAAATTGCATCTCAATGCTCCCTTGGCCAAATGAGGCATATAAGGGCATTTGAGAAAGATATGATTATTTACTTTCTCAATCAAGAGTTGATTAGATATGCGCATTCTCTGAACACCGACATTCACTTCCGTAACATATTTCTGTGCAACCTACAACTCCCTCTCACAAACAGTTGGTCCTGCCTAGGTGGCTCTTAATGAGCCTGATCAGCACCCTGAGGGCTGTCCATCTTTCCATCAGTGGTATCAGAGCTAGAACAAGGCTTTGCCTCATCCTTGAGGCCTTTCTTGTACCCTGTTGTGTGAGAGAGCCGTTTGTGGGCTGAACGTTGCACTACCATGGCAACATCCGCTTCTGTGGTGGCCGACGTCAACATCACCCAGTTCGAAGGCAAGAACTTCTTCAACTGGAGCAACAACATAAAGATGGTGCTCATGGAGAAGGGACACTGGAGCCATGTGAGTGAGGAAGACCCAGCTTTATCCTCTCTCTCACCTGATGAGGCCCATACCCACCGCGAGAAGCGTGACCGCGCTCTTAACATCATTTACCTCTACCTCGCCAAGCGGCAGCAACTCCTTGTCCGTGGCATCCTCACATTGAAGGATGTTTAGAAGAAGCTTGAGTGTACTGATTCAATCATCAGGAACATGCAGCTGTGTCGTCGCTTTCACACCGTGAAGATGGTTGAGTTCGGATCTATGATTGAACACATCAACATGGTGAAGTCTCTCTCGGACCAGATATTGGAAATTGAGGACCCTGTCAAGGAGCGTGTGCTAATGCTAACCATTCTCTCTGGCATTCCTGGTAGCTACACTCCTCTCATTGTTTTTCTAGACCAGCATAGTGAAAATCTCTCCCTCAACAATGTGGAGGAGAGCCTGCTGTTTGAGGAGGAGCGGCGCAAGGGAGAGGAGGGCAGAAGCGGATTGGACGTCGCTCTTATCACCGACTCTGGTCATGGGGTGGTGCTGTACCAACCAGGGCCAATGGTGGAGGAGGGAAGAAGAAGGGGAGCTGCAACTACTGTAAGAAGGTTGGGCCATTGGGAGTGCAAAAGCCAGAAGAAGATTGCGGACCTTGGAGCTGGAGTGGGAGCGGGAAAGCAGTCAGACGCTTCCGCCAACGCAACAGATTGAGATTGGATTCTTGACCACCATCTGGGTCCTACATGTCTTCGACAAAAACGCCTTGTTTTGGATCATCGAATCAAGATCCACGCAGAATATGACGTGTTGCCGGGAGCGGTTTGTTGTGTACACTGCCATCGAGCCTCGTCGGGCGTACATGGGGGAAAATCATGTGCAAATGGCGGTTGGGGAGGGTGAGATTGTGTCTTCGTCTTTTGTTGAGGGTAAGCACGTGGAACTTCATGTGAAGGAGGTGCTCCATGATTCGGGGCTGGCAGCTAATCTCCTCTCCGTATCATCTCTCGTCTCCGAAGGCATGTAGGTTCACTTTGAGAATGGTAGCTGCACCATCTCTGCCGGTGCAGGCCGTATGCATGCAAAAGCGGACAAGGAGGATGGACTTTACCATCTCTATGTGGCATCAAAGAAGGAAGCTGACTCAGCGTTAGCGGCAAGAGAGGGAAAATACGACATCGGCCTGTGGCATCGCCGGCTTGGTCACCGCGGCTTTGGCGCCATCATCTCCATGCAGCCGATGGTCCGCAGCCTGGAGCTCAAGGCAATGAAGCAGCCAGGTGAAACGGCTTTTGAGAGCTACATTGAAGGGAAGAAAGCCCGCTGTCCTTTTGCGGGGGAAGGGAAGGGGGTGGTTGAGATTCTCACTCGTTCATTCTGATTTGTGCAGCCCATGCCATCTCAGTCCTTGTCTAGCAAGTTATACTTTGTCACATTCATTGATGACAAGTCGAGGAAGACGTGGGTGTCCTTCCTGGCTGGAAAGGATGAGTGCCTTGATGCTTTCAAGGCATAGATTGCTGCTACACAGAATGAGAGTGGCATGCGATTGAAGGTGCTTTGCACCGACTGTGGAGGAGAGTACCTCTCGAACAATTTCCGCAACTTCCTCTAGCGTCTCAGGATTAGGCACAAGGTCATCCCACCCAGAATGCCACAACTTAATGGCATGGTTGAACGCGCAAACCGCACCCTCATGGAGTGATTTCACAGCATGCTCCTAGATGTGGAGCTCCCACCAACCTTAACGACGGAAGTGGTCAACACTGCCGTGTACGTGAAAAAATGGAATCCCACGCGCGCCGTGCCCCTGATGACACTGTAAGATACATGGACAGGACGCATGCCAACAATGACACACCTGAAATTCTTTGGTTGTGGTGCATGTGTGCATGTGCCTACCGGTAGCTGCAACAAGCTGGATGCAAAGTCCATGAAGGCCGCCCTCCTTGACTACTACACAATAGGATACCGCCTTTACAACCTTGCTACACGCAAGATCATCCATAGCCGTGACGTGGTCCTTCAAGAGGACGTGAAGGGCTGGACCTGGAGCCCTATGTCTGTAGTTCCACTTGCTCCCGCACTTGTACTAGAGGCAAGAGAAGAACCGGAAGCAGAAGGATCCAACTACCGAATCTGATGAGGAGGAGCAGTAAAGTAACCAACAGCAACTGCCACAAAGGTCTGCGTGCCTCAACAAAAGTGCAAAGGACAGCGGGGGACAGCTACGACGGTCCGAGAGGCTTGCAAAGAAGCAGATGCAATAAGGGGAGCGGCTGAATCTATGCTCCGTTCCACCACCAACGGAGCCCTCTGACCTTGAGATCCTCTTCCTCACTGTCACCGATGACCCAACCACATTCTCTGAATCCATGCGCACCAAGGAAGCAGATTGGTATGCCGCAGCAGACAAGGAGCAGCAGCAGACAAGGAGTATGGTGCTCTCATGAAGAATGGCACATGGACCCTCGTGGAAGCTCCACGTGACAGCCGGGTGATCGGGTAGCGGTGGATCCTCAGGTGCAAGCGTGGTGTGGATGGTAAGGTGCGCAGGTACAAAGCACGGTTGGTTGCAAAGAGATATACACAGACTTAGGGTGTGGAGTTCAATAAGACGTTTGCACCTGTCGCAAAGATCCCATCCATCTGAGAGATCCTCACTCTTGTTGCTGCTATGGACTGGAAGGTGCACCAAATGGATGTGCCGTGTGCATTTCTGAATGGTGACCTCGAGGAAGATGTGTACATGGAGCAGCCAGACTGGTATGTGGTGGAAGGAAAGGAGGATTTGGTGTGAAATCTTGTGAAGGCCCTCTACGGCCTGAAGTGAGCACGGCAAGCATGGTACCACAAGATGGATGAGCAGCTGGCTGGCCTTGGTTTTGTGCGGGGTGAAGCCGACCATGCAGTCTATGGGTGCATGTAAGAGGCAAGCCAGGTCATCATCTTGCCCTATGTTGATGATCTGCTTGTTGCATCTGACTCCAAGTCTCTTTTGGACGATGTGAAGCAGTCCCTTGCTGTCAGGATTCACATGAAAGACATGGGAGAGCTCAGTTTATACCTTCGCATTCAGGTCAAGCGCGACCGGGTGCAATAGACTTTGGAGTTGTCATGGAGCACGTACGTGAGCGACATCGTCAAGCACCTCAACATGACAGGATCACCCAAAGCCGCAACTCCACTGGAAGTAGGAGCGAACCTGAGCATGATGCAGACTGCACACAGCATGCAAGAGAGTAGCCGAATAAAAGCAGTGCCATACCAATTAGCAGTTGGGAGCCTTTTATACGCAGCAGTGGGTACGTGCCTCGACATCAGTGAAGCAGTGGGAGTGCTCAGCAAGTTTTGCGCGAGTCCAGGCGTGCCGCATTGAGAGGCAGTTAAGCGCGCGCTGCGCTACCTCAACAGCAGCAGCAGCATTTGCCTCACCTTCAATGGCAACAACAGCCCAATCTTCATCGGCTACAATGACACAGATTGGGGAGATGACCTAAACACAAGGAGGTTGACCAGTGGGTTCGTGTTCATGCTCGGGGGAGGTGCAATCAGTTGGAGGAGCAAGAAACAAGAGTGTATCGCCCTCTCCTCCACTGAAGCAAAGTACACCACCCTGATTGAAGCGACAAAGGAAGCCATGTGGCTGTGTGAGCTGCTGGCAAGCCTTGTACAACAGGAAACCACAATGACTACAATCTACTGTGACAACATGAGCGCCATTGCTCTGACCAAGAATGCACAGTTTCACACCCGCACCAAGCACAATGACCTGCGGTATCACTTCATCCGCGAGCTCGTGGCGAAGCAGGCGGTGTAGATCAAGTTTTTCCCTTCAACCATGATACTGGCAGACTTCCTGGCCAAGCCACTAGCAGCGCACCGCTTTCAACAGCTCAGTGGAAAGTGCAGACTTATGTGATTTTTATTCTCGCAAGATGGGAGAATGATGGATATGAGGGTGTCAGAAAGTGACAAAAACAGGTTTTCTCCATAAAATAATCTGGCATGAAAGCTGCATAGAGGATGTTTTACAGGTTCCAATGCACTTTATGGAACTCAATTCGGATTCTGTTTGAGTGAAGTACGTAATTCCAAAGTTTGGAGATCATGGGTCGGGTTCAAGTGACGACCTGAGAACATTCAGCTCAAAAGGCGGCAGAATTATTGACTGGGATGTCCTTCAAGGAGAAAATCTGGGTGGAGGACCTCAAATAGACTTCAAGGAAGGAGTAGTCCACGAATACTGGCCTTGTAGGCCGTGTGAATCATATTTCTCATGTGTGACAAGGTGACTGTTGCTCATCCTGCTAAGCTAGGAGAGTGTGCCACAGGGTCAACTTTGCAGAGTGCATTTCAATGCTCCCTTGGCCAAATGAGGCGTGTAAGGGCTTTGTTTGAATACTGTGATTATGCACTTTCTCACTCAATAGTTGATTCAGATTTTTGCATTCTCTGCAAATCTACATTTGCTTATGTAGTTTCTGTCTGTGCAACCTGCAACTATGTCTCACAAACAGTTGGTCCTGATCACCTCCCAGAGGGCTGCCCTAGTTTCCATCACCTAATGTAAGGCTGCGATCTGCCACTCTATTTGTTTCTTTGAATCTATATTGGCTGCGTAGGTACAGTTTTCTAGAGCCATTGCTAGAAACTATATCAAACACCTTTTGCAACCATTGCACGTGCTCACGTCAGCTAAACCCGAAGCTTCTTGAATACCTCCACTGCCATCTTCCAATGTGTTGAGCTATCCACATGTGAAACTAATTCCTAGTGAGGAGGATTTGGCCAAGCATCAATCACGCTAGTTGTCTTGTGGATACACAAGAACGATACAATGGCTCGCATGTACCTGAGAACGTGAGCCATTTTCATGTATGAAGTTATCTACGACAAGAACCAGCACCTATTGGATGAATGAATCAATACAAAATACCTTGCCACGCCTCTCTCTATATTGTGAGGTTAATTTGCAAATTTTGCCGCGTTGCCCAAACCTCTTAATCGATGGTGAATGATGTAATCTCCCCAGCTACCCATCACATGACTAGTTGTGGTGAATTTGTTGTTTGTAGTCCCGCTGAGTCTGTTGGGATGGTTCACACGAGGTCTGGTCAGTCCTTGTATGTCCATGGTGCTGGGGTCATGCAGTTTGATGGTCCGTCTGGCCACTTGTACAAATATGATGTGCACTTTGTCCATGATCTTAAGCTCTCAGTTCTTACATGTACGTGGATGGGTCTTTCTGTTAAACACTGTTCTCACTCTGCCATTGTGGTTACTTACAACACTTCTACCGTAGTGCTTTGTGCCTCAGCTGTGCATGATCTCCAAAATTTTGCTTGATGTGCGCCCCTTGTCTCCTCCCCTCCATCCCTAGTTGTGTGTGTTTTTGTCACAGGCGTTCTCTCTTGTGACCACCAACGTTTGGTACATCGCCAACTTTGCCATGTGAGCTTGGTCATTGTTACGAAGCTTACTTGGAAACAGCCAGCCCTTGGTCCTTATGCAACTTTCTTCAAAAAGCCACCCAAGGCCAACTATCTTTTCTACGCCTAGGTATCCTGGTCGATACATCCATACCCTAACAGGCAACTTCACTTGGATACAGTGAGTCTACAACCTCTGCCACAAGAGCGATGCCAACCTGGCGGTGTGCCTCTAGCTTGTGATGACTGAGCTTCAATCGCATCACACACACCAATTATCCCGTTTGGATTGTGGCGGTGATTTCTAGGGTGAGATGGATGATTTTTTTATAAGCACAATGCCTTTCACCAGCCCTTTGTCCTACTACACTTAAGCAAAACGATGTGTCCAAGGGCTCGATCCGCACCATGGACGATGTGGTTTGCTCCATGCAGTCTGAGTGCTGTCTCCCTGAGTCCTTTGACTTTGAGAAATTCTTCTTCATGACATGGGTTTGGAACCACATATAACACGGACCGCTACCAGACCATGTCTCCTCGTACGACCTGTAGTCTGGCCATGATGGTACCCTTTGTTGCGCTCGCAATTGACGTGCACTGGCCCGCATCTGTTACGCTGCGGACGAACAGGGGTCCAAGGTCTCACCACAAGGTTGCATGTGTGTCTTTTTTGGCATCTCCCTTCGGTCAAAGGCCTGGCAGCTTTGGGGCCCTACTCGCCACCACATCATTGAGTCGCAAGACACCTTTTTTTAGCCTCTCACACAACAAGACCTTACAAGTATTCTATCATAGCACCCGGCGATGTTTCCACTTTTGTAGATTTCAAGTGCATGGGGGATCCTAGGCCTCTAGATGGGTCCATCCAGGCCTCCTCACCTATGGTCCGGTCTCTAACCGATGACAACCCGGCCATCATGGTCTAGTATGCTACTGATCCTCCTGGAGTCAGACGCTAACGGCGCAATGCTAGATGTACGTAGGATGAAGATCAATAGGATGTTCACACCAAGACTATTTGGGGGTGACTGGATAGAGCAAGGGACCATGGCAAACTTTGTTCCAAACCGAGGTTATGTACGACATGGCCTCAAACAAGAAGCCCCTAGAAATACCTAACTCAATGAGCATAGTGTCGACCAAATCAGCGATGGTGTGTAGGGCATAAAGTTCTTGTGTCTGATTCAATTGCACCTAAGCACAGCATCTGCGTCCCCCATAAACTCGCTACCTTTGTCAGAATAGAAGCTGCAAAGAGTAAGGTCACAATTGCGCTCCACGGCAAGGAGCCAATCACGAATTGCAGTTTTTTGTCACCCTTTTTCCAGAGGCAAAACACCCACCAACAATGAAAATAGTCTTCCATGAGGTTGAGCATTTAACAAACACGCTCTGCAATAGACTCGACAGGTAAGTGACCCATGAGGTTAGAATGGACTAGCTCAAGACGGTGGGAGGCTTATAAAGGGGAAACAGGATAAGAGGACATGCATCTTGGCTTGAGCGAAGTAGGTGCGTTCAGTTTTTCAAGGCAACTGAAAGGAAGCTAGGTTGGGGCCAAGGGCAGGCACATACAGCACATCTATGATATAGACTTGTTTAGAAAGATCTCAAAGCGCACGACACCAACACCACAAATAGGAAGCATTTGGTCAGATCCAATCCAAACACCCTGGACATCGCCAACCAGGCCAAGCATACTGAACGTATGGTGACAAGAGTGTTGGCACTATTGGGTGTAAAGGCATCCTGAAGGATGGGTAGCCTTCAATGGTTCATGCTACCAATGTTTGGAGCAGCCAATGGACACTATTGGTGAAGAGTGTGGAGCACAAGGATCACGGTTGTGAGTGTGCAGAAAACATCGCATTCAGTAGAACTGAATTTAAATGCGTTTTTGTTAATTAGCATAGTTGGATTAACTTAATTCTTGTAGTCCGTGATCTAAGCTTTCCAAGGCATCCAAGCACACCCAAATCGGAGCAGTAGAGCTCCTGCTACAGCCATCAAAGCAACACTTGGTGGAGCCGTCCACCTTGCCTTGCATGGTAGGAAACGGGATGCGCTTTGACGGTGACCCATCGGAGGGCCTTCCCTCATCCAAAATTCAAGGAAAAGGTCACCCTGGTCAAGGAGGTCTCTTTGGTTTCTTCATTTATGGCCCAGGTTTATTTGGAGCTCATTGGAGACGATCTCGGATCACTGGCAGTGGATTATCCCGCAACGAATGGCGGGTACCAGATTTCACCCGGCGAACACCCAAACTTTGGACTGAGCTAACTTTCTGAATAATCACTCAAATTGAGTGATTTAAAGCTCTATCTTGCGTGGAAAATCCAAGAAATCCAAGTCAGAACAAGCTTTCAACCAGCCCTCAGTGTTAAAACCAGGGATTTCCATCAACGGCACTCTTAGCAAGGGGCACACTACGTAAAACATCTCCTACTTGCACTGCAGCCTAGATGCCCTGTCCTTGGAACCTGTAGCATTTTAAACCTCACAGTGGAGACCAAGCTCCATGCAGCTTCCATTGTGCCTGTCCTTTGGCTGTGCATTGGTCATGGCATCAATGAGCATGTGCTTAGTGCCACAATAGCTGCATCTCCCTTTGCCTCCAAGTCTCGCACGTAGTGATGCCGGATATCGATGTGCTTGGTCCTCTTGTGCAGCAAAGGGCTCTGGGTGAGGCTGATGGCACTCATGTTTTCCAAATTGATCACCGTCAGCTTCTGTTTTGGTACTCCAATTTCCTTTAGCAGCCGTTGTAGCCGCACCGCCTCCTTTATGGCTTCCATGAGCGCTATGTTCTCCGCTTCGGTACTGGACAGTGCCACGCAATTCTACTTCTTGCTTGTCCATGAGACTGCTACACCACCTAGCACAAACACGTACCTTGGAATTGGTTTTTTTCATCCACATCACGATCCCAGTCGGCATCGGAGTAGCCAACCAACTCAATGGAGTCGTCACACACTCCCCCTCCAAACACGAGCCGCGATTATTTTGTCGCCTAGAGGTAGCGGAGGACCCTCTTCACCACTTTCCAGTGCAGCTGTCGGGATTCAACAACATAGCGGCTCACTTGGCCCTCTACAAAGGCAAGGTTGGGCTACGTCGCCACCATGGCGTACATGATGCTCCTCACTGCAGACTGGTTTGGTGCACCTGTTATCTCCTCCCTCTCCTCACAAGTGCTCACCCCCATGCTCAAGCTTAGCTCACATGTGGTGGCCATGGGTGTGTCGATGGGGTTCAACTCCTCCATGTTGTACTGACAGAGCACATCTTACACATAATTTTCCTGTCTCGTCTCCAGCGTGCGTACCTTGCGGTCTATCTTGATGGCAACACCAAGGTAGTACTCGAGCTTGCCCATGTCGGTCATTTTGAACCGAGCGTCCAGCTGTTGCTTCAGGTTTACCAACTCCTCCATGTCTAATGACACAAGGATGAGGTCATCCACGTAAAGAACAACGATCTGGTGCAACCCCGATTGCTTCTGCACGTACACATTGTGATCCGCCTTCCAGCGCTTGAAGCCAAGCTCGGCCATGAAGTCATCCATTTTCATCTACCACATGAGTGACACTTGCTTCAGTCCATAGAGCGCCTTGCAAAGCCGGCTCACCTTCTCCGACGGTGCATCCAACCCTTCCAGTACTTCCATGTGGACCTCCTTGTCCAGATCATCGTTAACGAATGCGGTTTTTACATCGATTTGGTGGATTTTGTAATCGTGTGCCACCGTCAAAGAGAGGATGGTGAGGATGGAGACAGAATTTGCCACCGGTGTGAAGGTTTTGTCGTAGTGTTCACCCTTTTGCTGGACGTACCCCTTTGCCAACAGCCGTGCCTTGTACTTCTCCACCTTCCCCTCCTTGGTGAGCTTCTTCTTGAAGATCCACTTGGAGCCGGTAATCTTTGTGCCCTTTGGTTTGTCCATCAGCTCTCAAGTTACACTTTCATCGTAGGAGGTGAGCTCAGATTTTAAAGCTCCCTCCCACTCATCCCCATCCATCTGCTGTAATACCTTCTTGACGGTCTTGGGCTCCGCTTGCGCAAAGAACGCTCGAGTGAACCCAGTCCAAATGCCCTCCACGGCATCGTACCGTTTTGTAGTCCTCCTTGCGAGTCTACTTCTTCGATGCTACAGGTGTTGAGGCTATTGCTGCTGCTACTGCCTTCTTGTGGTGTCACTCACGCCGCTGGCCTGCTCCCCCTCTCTTGGGGACCATGGAAACACGAGCTTACTCCTCGTCTCCACGTTCAGGTCCACTTCTACTGGCACTTTGGACTCATTTTCTGACACA
Source organism: Penium margaritaceum (assembly GCA_023375785.1). NCBI lineage: Eukaryota > Viridiplantae > Streptophyta > Zygnematophyceae > Desmidiales > Peniaceae > Penium > Penium margaritaceum. The sequence continues at coordinate 44,326 of SZWC01018108.1, read as the reverse complement.
TCTGAATGAAAATCAGCCGTTCCCCCATCCCCTTGATGGTTCTTGCCGCTTGGAGTTGATCGTACATCACCCTCTTTTGCGTCCTCCGGCGTCTCCCCCTCGAGGAGCGGCAGCCAATTCCCCCACTTGGAGAGACCCGCGTCCTTGTCTTTGGAACAAATGTCCTCATCAAACGTGACGTCATAACTCTTCACGATCTGCTGCCTCCATGGGTCGAAGAGCTGGTACGCCTTGCTCCCGCTCTCGTACCGGACGAAGATGCACTGGCGAGTCTGCAGGTCTAGCTTGCCCTGCCCTTCCCATGCCTGCACAACAGCATGTGCAAGCGCAGCCAAACATACCGAGGTGAGCCACAGTTGGCTTCCTCCCTCTCTACAGTTCTTGTGGCATTTTCTACAACTTGGACTCCACGTCTTTCGCGGCTTCATTGGCGTGAGGGTCATGACATACGTTGATGTCCATGCCACCTCCGCCCAGTGATTTTGCGCAAGGCCGGCATCACTCAACATAGACCAGACCATGTTGAGGATGGTACGGTTTGTCCTCTCGGTGACGACGTTTTGCTGCAGAGAATGTGGCGTAATTTTCTGCCATGCAATCCTCTTGCCCTTCATCCATGCCGAACACCCCTCGTACTCGTCGCCATTTTTGCTCCAGATTGCCTTCACCTTCAGCTTTGTTTGCCGCTCCACAGCTGCCACGAACTCCACCACTTTTCTTCTTCATGTTGTAAAGGTACAGTTTGTGACTATGGTCATCGATAAAGGTGAAAAAACAGCGTGCCCCACCAATGGAGGTCTCGAACGGTCCGGAAGTATCTCAGGGATCAAGCTGCATCCAGACTACAAGCATCTCTCATTTCAACCTCAAATTGAAGGTACGGTTCACTAAATCTCAAGCAGTTGGGGCATGGAAATAATTGAACCCAAAGAGGAAAGTCTACTAATTTCTTGCCTGTGGAGTTTTTTAGGGGATGGAGAAAACCCCGAGAGCAACACAGAGATGGAATGTTGCACATAACACAATGAAACAAACGGTGCTTCAAAAGGTGGAGAGACGGTTAAGGTACAATTCAAAACGTAGAAGCTAACTTTTGAAATAAACAGATAAGTGTGTATATCTAGTATCACCGACATGAGTGCAACCAGGAATGTAGGTCCAACCAACTGGTAAGAAAATAGGTCAAAAAGAAGGCACAAGAGGGCACACCGGCTGGTGCTGACGTTATCAAGGTAGTCTTTGAGTTTCCTGGCATAGTGACGAGCCTTGGAAACAAGTCCAAAGGTCATCATGACTCACACACCAACACTCCCCCATGACGCGCAGACGCCAGTCACCACAAGCGAGCAAGGGTCACAAAACAATGGCATTGATAGTGCACAGCAAGGGGAACGAGACAGGGTCATACAAGAACTGCTGACGGGGAGAGGAAGCAGCAAGAGTAGGGTAAAAATCAAGTAGCATCAGGAGAATTCAAAAGAAGTCCAACATTGGACACTACAAACTTGAACTTGCCAGTGCACATTCCTATGGATAGAAAGTCTGCATGCTGTTGCTGCGCATCGACAACCACAACAGAAACATTGCCACATGAAATGTGCTCGCATTCAAAGTGGTGCTCAATGTTGATGTATTCTGTACACATGTTATACTTTCTATCATGCTCTGCTATGCGACACATGATCATGTTATTGCAGTGGATGGTGTAGCGGATGGGCTGGCACAGCTGCTTCATGAGACGGAACAACCACATGCTCTCACAGACCCCAGGCCCCAGCGTGACCTACTCAGCCTTAGTTGAGCTCCCTGGCATTCAACCCTGCTTGCAAATCTTCCACAAGACAGCTATGCCTCCGACAAGTAAGATGTAGCCAGATCAGCTACGCACATTGCAATCATGGGTCCAATCACTATCAATGTAGCCATCAACAACAACGGATGGATGCACATGAAAGCACAGGCCTAGGCATGGGGTAGACACAAAATACCGCACCATGCGTAGAGCAGCCTCCACATGGAGTTTACGTGGATACTGTAAGAAATGCGTTAAGAAGGAAGCATCTAGGTCGTGGTCTCGAGTAACATCATGGAGCCAATGATAAGGAGGTATGTTGTGACATCGACGGGCTCCCTCAGACGATCCAGGTTTGTTGATGTGAGAAGCCTTTGTCCACCTAGCATTATAGGTGTAGATGCAGAGGGGATGATGGCCAACGTGTCAGCAAAATGCTCCTCCAGCATCTTGACATTATCAGCCAAATGCACATGCAGTGTGCGATGCTCAATCTCCATTACCAAGAAGACACGAGCTAGACCAAGATCCTTCCTTTTGTACACATATTGGAGGAGATCCATCACAGCCTGGAAATCATGAGAATCAAGGGCTGCAATCAAGAGGTCTTCAACATAGACCAGGACAGCGATGAAGGGTGCAGAAGGGGGTACTCACTAACAGCACCTTGTCCATGTTGCTACGATGATATCCACCCCGTTCCAAGATGGCGGGGATCTCAAGGTTCCAACAATGTGGAGATTGTTTCAGACCATACAAGGCCTTTTGCAAGTGCAAAAGCCTATATGTACCATCCTCAAATTGTAGAGGCTGGACGAGGCAGATCACCTCCTCAAGTTTAGCATGCAAGAAGACATGTTTTATGCCCATCTGGTGGAGCTCCTAATCATGCCACCTGCCTCAACAATGCGTTTGCGGTGGTGTTATTGTCAATAGGGAAAAAGGTGGCATCAACTTGCACACTATGTACTTGCGAGAATCCCTTTGCTGTGAGACTGGCCTTGTCCCATTCCATCTAGTCATTGGGCCTCTCTTTCCTTCAATATACCCAACAAGCTGATATGGCCTTACAATCAGGTGGGAACTTCACATTGTCGTAGATGCCATACGTCTTGATTGCAGCGAGTTCCCCATGCATAGCCTCCTCCTAGAGTGATGCATCTATAGCGGAGCATGCTTGTTGCACTATGTTTGTTTCAAGAACATGTGCCTTGGTGCCACTCGCAACGAGTGCGGTGGCGACTGAGGAACATGGCTGAAACTGAGTAGACCCAGCTTTTGCAATGGCTTGGTGGAGGTCAACAGCGATGAGAGAATATCCAAGCGTAGTGTTAGGCTACACCAAAGCCGCTGTCAGGCCAAGAGTGACAAGACAAGAGACAGGAGTAGGCCCTGTGGGATCAATTACACCACCGTGAGGTAGACAGACTGACCGCACGGGCCCAGATGAACCAGCCAAGGTTGTGCGACTCGCAAGCGGAGCATAATGAGGTGCAGATTGCAATGGTCTCAGACGCCCACCTGGCACACAAATGAACGGCTATGAGACTGGGGAGTATGAAGGTCCGAATGGGTCTGCTGCTGATGGGACCACCACGTTCAACGTAGGCGATGACATAGACACAACAAGGGATGACGCACGTAATGATGTAAACATGACAGAAGATGATGTAGGCAACGACACACATGTGACAGGAGATGACACACGCAACGACGTAGATGCAACAGGAGATGACACATGCAATGATGTAGATGCAACAAGAGATGAAGCTGGAAAAAAGGATATGATTCTCGCAATGACACAGACGCGTCAGGAGATGATGCAGGTAATGATATTGACACGACAGGAGATAATGCAAGTGACAACATAGCGAGATACAGAGCACATCCACTACCGAAGGACACTTAGCATACACCACCTCTCCTGAGACAAAAGAAGGGCACAAGTGATGGGTCAGCAAGAGAAGGTGCTCTCAAAGAACAGAGCATTGTGAGAATCGACAACCCGACCACGCTCGGGGTCCCAAAATTGCCAGGCCTTGGACGGAGAGGAGACACCAAGGAAAGGGCAAAGACAACCTTGAGGAGACAGCTTGCCATCGCGTAAGTCCTCATGGAGCCAAACGCAAACGACGCTACCCCAGACACGAGTGAGGTAAAGGTCAAAACAACAACCATACCAGTGGTCAAACGGCATAACATGACAAGGCACCAGACAGTGGGGAACACAATTCCAAACCCATGTCACGTAGGACATTGCCTCGAAGCCAAACAATGGAGGGAGGCCAAACTCGACAAGAAGGGTGGAAACACCGTCAGCAAGAGTGTGGTTTCAACATTTTGAAACTCCATTTTGTATTGTTTGTATGGAGCAGAGAGCTCCAGATGCACCCCTTGAGACTGAAAGAAGCGAGCCGTGGGACCCATGAACTCTCCACCACAATCGGAGTGGAACTCTTTCAGCTTACGCTCGCAAGCACACTCAGTCTATACAAGCCAAGACTAAATCATTGGCCCAACATCACTTTTCTGGCAAAGGGCAAAGATCCAATGAAAGCAAAATAATTCATCCGTAAGACACAAGACGTACTGACTGATATCCTCCATGAATTCATCCAGGAGAGGGTCCATGATGTCCGCATGGACAAGGACAAGGGGATGCAGCGTGTGGGAGTCAGACGAAGGAAAGGACAGGCAATACAGCTTTCCTTATGTGTAATCAAGGCAGCCAGCAATACAGGGTGCACGGCCCAGGGTTGAGACAAGCTACAGGCTGATGAAGCAAGAGGCTATGGAAAGGACGGAGCTGGTGGCGAAAAGAAAGATGAAGCTACAAATTGGAGCCACGATGGAGGGGTGGAGGATGAAGAAGGTGGCTCATAGGGCATAGGGTAGTACAGCGGTGGAAGCCAATGCCATCCTGGCTGGGATAAAGTAACCGTCAAAGAGGTTGGCACGGAAGCCCAACCGGACATCCGAATCATCAAGGACATGACTGTGATGGTCTCCCACGACACGCGATCGGATCGATAGTTGCCGTTGCAAATACTACTACTGCTGCTGTACAGGTGCGACCATTACAACAGTTGCTACTGGAGGAGCTGGTGTGAATGCGGCTGCTGCTACTGCTGCTGCTACTACAATTGATTTTGCTGCATAAATTGCTATTGTAGCTGTTGCTATAGCTATTGTTGTATTTGCTACTATAAATGCAGCTTCTACTGCTGTTGTTGCTGCAAATGTTGCTACTATTGCAGCAATTGCTACTCTAAGTGCTACTATAGCTGCTCTTGTGAGTGCGGCTCCTGCATCTACTACTGTTGCTGCTGCTCTTATTACTGTTGGTGCTGCTGCTGCTGACGATGCTAATGCTGCAGCTGCTCTAGCTGTTGTATGAAGATGCAATACAGCGAAGAGGTTGGCACCGGTGTCGCTGTTGCTGCTGCAGCTATTGCTGCTGTTCCTGAGTTTGGTTGCAGGTGCTACAATGAAGGAAATCAGATGGAGCTGCTATCGCGGCATAGGCTGTTGATGCTGCGGAGGTGGCCTAAGCTGCCACAAGGATTTCTTCACATCGCAGTCAAGAAGGCAGCCACGATGAGAGAAACTCTTTAAAAGAAAAATTGGTAGCATTCCACCTCTGGCTCTGCCGGAGGACTACGTGATTTCAGCCATCAGCTCAGGGCCTCCGCGTTGCCAGGTCCTGTATGCCCCACCCAGCCCAGCTCAGCCCAGTCCACATGCGCCCGGTGCTGTTGCTGTGTGCTGTGTGCTCAGAGGAAAAGGTCGTATCTCTCTACAGATCTGAAATCATGAGGGAATGGAAAAACAATCACAAAGCAGCATTCAATGTGAGAGGGTACGTTGCACAAAGCACAATGGAGCAAACAGGGCTTTAAAAGGTGGAGTAATTGTGAAGATACACTTGAAAACGTGAAACTTAGTTTTGGAAACAAAAATACAGGTGTGTATATCTAGTCTCTCCCACATGCGCGCAGCTAAGCGTGCAAGTACAACCAACCGGTCAGAAATTAGGCTGACCTGGCTGCAAGCTCCACAGTTGCAGAAGAAAATCCGATAGGCGTACGGGCTCCTTGATTGTCTGAATAACAAGCCGAAAGAAGCTTCAGATGTAGAAAAAGAAGCTCCACGCAACTGGATCATGAAGAGGAAAGGATAGCGCCACTGAGAAAATGGACCCTGGGAGGTGGTCACCAAGAAAACTATGGAGAGCACATGAGGGCATGCTGGCTGGTGCTGACGCTGTCAAAATAGGCGTCGAGTGTCCCGGCATACGGACGAGCCGTGGCGACAAGTCAAGAGGTCACCGTTATTCACACACCAACAGTCTTCTCTATGACCCTTGCCAGACTACCGAAAGCCCCAATCCCGAGCGTCCTCTGTTTTGGCTGATAACTGGAGTGTACACACTGCAAATGGTATCGTGCAGTCAGCTGAAGCTAGAAAAGTCACATAGAAAAGAAAATGACTTACTGCACTTAGGCAAAATCTATGCAACTCAGAACACTGTGCGATGACTGTCAGTAACATGAGTGCCTGTGACTGTTTTGAATGGAGTTGGCCGCACACTACTACCAAATGGGAGGCTCCACATGGTAATGTTTGAGCCATATCTCTCGCTCGGATGTGATGTCCCAACCAAAACATAGCGTCCGCCATCATTTACGGCCACCAAGTCAGTCGTCTACATGAGCATGTACTGTTGTTAGTCAGTCTTGGTGACCTCTGGACTTGACACCAGTAACATGCAGATAGGTTACAGTCGTTTCCAGCTACCTTCATGGTCTCTCCATCATCTTGCACGTGAGTATTCTTGGTGGCCAGTTCACGAGGGCCAGTTTTTTAGCACCGTGGCTTCTGTTCTTTGTCAGCTTAGTTTTCTAGAGCTCATTCTTTTGCTCCTGCTGCTTCTTTCGTTTCATCATTTGGCCACTCGAGTGCCCCATACTATTGCCGGGATCTTTCCTGTTCTTGTTTGGTATTTCGTAGATTTTTTCCTGGACTTTGCCACAAGTTAGCCACTGCGCAGTTTGCACGTACACTAGCCTGACCGAAGGTGGAGGGGATATCCCTCTCTCTGACTCATTTTTTAACCAACTCTTTCAATTTCAAGCATATCTTTGCCGTTTCTACACCTAAATTAGTGTCGTCTGTTCCATTACAGCACACACCGTGTCCTCTCTTACACAAAAGCAAACAGGGTTATCTCATTCCCTCATGGTATCACAGCCAGGTTGAGAGACAGCCATCCTCATGCTCCACCATAAGAGTACGCAGCAGCAGTATCTGAGTCCTCCGAGCTAGGCTGGGCTGGGCTGGGTGGGGTGTATAGGTCCTGGCAACGTGGAGGCCATGAGCTGAGGGCTCACATCATGCAGTCCTACGACAGAGCCAAAGGTAGAATGCTGCCAAACTTTTTCCAGCAGCTTCCCTCGTCACGACGGCCATCTTGGTGGTGACGTTTGGTGGTGACGTTGTTTGACGTTGCCATAACATGAACAGTGTCGGACTGCTGCTGCAGAACCGCGGCTGTATTCTGCCCTTGCGGCAGCAGGTGCAGCAACTGACGCAGCAGCCACTGCATTCCAGCAGCAGCAGCAGCAATAGCAGCTGCAGCACGCGTCAACACACAGCAGCAGCTATAGTAGTAGCAACAACGGCGTCAGCTGCAGCCGTAACACATGGCAGCAGGCACAAGCCATAGCTGCTGAAGCTGCCATTGCACACAGTATCTGGGTGTGCAACTGTTGTATTGCCTGCCACTGCGAACAGCACCAGCAGCAGCAGCTGAAGCTAAGCAGCAGCAACAGAAGCAGCTTTAGTAGCGGTGGAGACGTTTTGCAAGCAGTCATAGCCATAGCAGCAGCAGTAGCAGCAGCAGCACCAGCAGCTACACAGTAGCAGTAATTACAGCCTAATCAGCATTCGCAACTACAGCATAAGCAGAAGTTGCAGTAGCGGCAGCATCGGCGTCGCATGGGCCACACACAACAGCGGCTGCATCCGACAGCCGCGCATATCAGAGGAAGGAGCCTTGGCCTTTGTTTTGCTGCTTGATGTCGGGAAGCTACTTGGCAGCTTCCTGACTGCAGGTTTGTCGATCGACGAGCTCGTCAGCCGGCGAACATACCGGCTGACAAGGACAAAAATTGCCAGTGGTGGTTCAGGTGCCGCCGGTGGGAGCAGCTCCGCCAGAAGAATCAAATAACTAAAAACAGGGCCAGGGTGCACCGATGCCCACCTCGCAGACAGCCCCTCTTGGCGACCATGTCCACTAAACTCCTTATTTGGGTTACATAGTAACCCTATTACATTTGCTTCGCTGGGCAAATAAATTAGTTTTTCTGCATTTTTACCTGGGTCGTTTGGTGGATTGGTCATTCTTCTGACATATCCACCTATCAGGGTGCAAGAATTTTTCTGACTGTATGCCCCCCCACGTCCGCAGACGCACAGTCAGGGTCGGCCCAGAAGAAAATAATCACAGACATCGACCTAGATGACCGGACAGACCCCTGATAGTACGAAATGACCAGTCCGACGCCAGGACAAAACGGTAAGGACTGTATGTTGGGTAGGGTCCAACCCCTCCAGTCCATTGGCGAGCAGAATTTAATGTTTTTTTTCCCTCTATGTCGCTCCTCATTTGTAGCGCAAGGTGGCCAGTTCAGGCCACATGGCACACCTCGCGCTACATCCTTGGCCTCGGCTAAATCCCCGATTGCCCCCATTTTTGGCCGACCATGTCTGAGACGCCCCCATTCTGAGAAAAATGACTACGTCACCCCCATTCAAAAAACATACATCTAGGTTGCCCCCATTTTTTATTACATAGTAACCTCTTACAATTGGTTCGTGTGGAAAATGAAATAGTTTCTCCTGATTTACCTCATTTTTCCCACCTTTGTTTTCCCGCCACTGTAACTATTGATGTTTTCGTTCTCCTCTGTTTCGCCTGATGTTGTCTGAATACTGTCCGCCTTTGCCCCCTGCCCGTCAGGAAATACAGTCCTGTCACTTGAACCCGCCTAAACGCATAGTCAATCACATAAAAAGTACCATGAAACCGCCCCATGAAGGAATATGTTGCAAACAAATCGTAAAAATCTTTTGCAGTGCATGGTAAAATATATAACCCTCCTCCAACATCATTAAGAAAAAATTAAAAAAAATGCTTGAATCTGTGTATTATAGCTAGAAATCCGTCATGTTTCCAAAACAAAATGTGAAATTCTTTTTTTTTGTCTCATTGAAATTTCTCTTTATACATGTAGAAATACACATAGATATACATATATGTAGATATCAAAATGTCAAAATGTATGAATATTGATATCAATATGGATGTGGATACCCTTTTTTCCCTCTTTTTCTTCATTCTTAGACTTTTCTTTGTTTTCTTCTCTCCTTGCACAGTCTCAGTCGAGACCCGGACATATGGTAACTTGTCCCCATGACTTAGGAGACCACCCTTCGTGATATTCTCTCTGATCTCATTTTCATTCCCAATTTTTTTTATCCTCTCTTCCATTCTCTGGTCCAGACCCCAGTATTTGGGGACCTGTCCCAAAATTTGATGGAGACCCCCTCATCCTTTCTGTCGAGACCCCGGTGTGTGGGTTTTCCCCACACCATGAGAGACCATTCCCTCATCTGCCATTGCCCAAGCCTCGGCATGGCTGCGACAATGGTGCTGCCGCCTGGGTGGCACTAGGGCCCGTCCCACTCTTATCCTACCATTTATCGACCTTTGTCCACCTGCGACACGCCGCCACAGTAGCTGACCACGTCCGCTTCACCCGTCGTACCAACTCCTCCTCCGCCATTCATCTCGGGCTTGTCCTAGCTGGCCACTTAGTCTTCCTCAGCCTCGCACTCAGCGCCACTGGTTCGACCACTGAGGAGTGGTTGAACACCTGATCTCACTTTTTATTTGGATTTCTCAGATTTTTCCATGCAAGATCGAGCTCTGAATTGCTCGATTTGAGTGAGTATTCAGAAAGTTAGCCTAGCCCAAAATTCGAGTGTTGGGCAGGTGGAATCTGGTACCCGCCATGGGCGGCAGGATAATCCACCGCGAGTGATCCGAGTTCATCCCTAACAAGCTCCAAATGCACCAGGGGCATGAATCAAGTGACCACAAGGACCTCCTTGACCAGGGTGAACTTCTCCTTGACTTCTGGGCGAGGAAAGGCACTCGAACGAGTCATCATCTAAGCGCCTCCCATTGCCTACCGAGCAAGGCAAGGTGGCCGGCTCCACCAAAGGTTGCTTCGACGGCCATAACAGGGGCTCTACTACTCCGATTTGGGTGTGCTTGGATGCGTTAGAAATCTTAGATCACAGAGTGTAAGGGTTTGATGTAATCTCACTATGAGAAGTCACAGAAACTTTTTTCAATTCATTTCTACTAAAGGCGACGTGTTCTTTCCACTCACATCCGTGATCCTTGTGCTCCACACTCTTCACCAAAAGTGTCCATTGGCTGCCCAAACACTGGTAGCGTGCTTCAGTGAGAGCTAGGAATCCTTGAGGGTGCCTCCACACCCACTAGTGCCAAAAATCTCATCCTCCTCAGCTCGGCATCTCAAATAGGTTTGACTAGGTGTTTCCAACCTGATGAAGTGAACTGACCTGCAGTCACTACCATATATGGGCAAGCCTCCAATGCCCCTCCAAGATCTGAGACATCAGAATGGCATCTCTATTAGCTGTTACACAATCACTGACATCCAAGGGAGCAGAAGACACAGCTGATGCGGTGAATGCAGCTGAGGCTGCTAATGTGGCCAATGACGTTGATGCAGGTAATCGGCTTCGACTGCTGATGCAGTCAAAGCTACCAGTGAAGCTGGTTCTATCGGTGCCGCTGATGCCATAGATGGTGTCTTTGACGTCCAAACAGGTGATGCAGCTGGTGCAGGTGATGCAGTAGATGCAACTGATATATTCTGTCCTGAAGATGCAGCTATTGTCCTAGAGGGTGGTGCTACAAAAGATGCACGTGCTCTCGTTGATGTATAAGATGGAGCTGATGTAGAAGATGAAAGCACTACAGAGGCACCAGATACAATTGGTGCATTCAACGCTAAGGGTGCAACAGATGCATCCATCACAAATGCTGCTGAAGTATCTGATGCAAATAGAGGTGTTGATGTAGCTAGTGAAGGCGATGTAGAGGAAGAAGCTACCACTGAAGAGGAAGCTGATGACACAACTGTAGTGGAAGATGGAGCAGGTGGTGCTGTTGGAGCAGTTGTCATAGATGATATGGCTGGTGCTGTAAGTGAAGTGGGTGTTACAGGAGAGGCTGATGCTGCTGATGCTGCTAGAGATGTAGAAGCTACACAGGAAACTGGTGCTGGCAATGCAGCACATGTAGAACATGGGGCAGCGGGTGTAAGAAGTGCAGTTGTGCCACCTGAAGCAGTAGGTACTGTTGAGGATGCAGGAAGTGTGTATGTGTCTGATGCAGCTACTGCTGCTAAAGATGTAGCCACTGCAGAGGACTCTGTTGCTGGCAATGTAGCAGATATAGCACATGGGACAGCTGGTGCAGAAAGTACACCTGTGCCAGCTGATGCAGGTGGTAATGTAAAGGATGTGGGAAGCGTGGATGTTTCTGATGCTGCTATTGCTGCTAAAAATGTAGCTGTTGTAGAGGATGTTGCTACTAGAAATGCAACAAATGTAGAACATGGGACATCAGGTGTAGTAAGTGCAATTGTGCCAGCTGTTGCAGCTGGCACTGTAAAGGATATAGGAAGCGTGGATGTGGACAACATAGACGAGGCTCTAACAGATGCATCACTAGGTGCTCTTGCTTCATCCTCCATGCTCAATGTCACAGTTGACGTTGAAGTGGACGGATGCACACATCCCCCCTCAACCGATGTAACAAAAGAAGCCGGTGGAGAGGAAGATGTGCCAGAGACGCGACGAACATGACGCGCTGGGCGATGACAACGTCGTCAAGCAGGATGCTGACTAGGAAGGGGGCATGACGCGACTGAAGCATAGGATGAATAGAACAGCCATAGACTGAGATGAAAGGTCCAGTGTAGCTGGAGAAGGTCCCTCAAAAGAAGATGAGAAAGATGAGGACGACTGGGAATAGGATGAATCAACCTGATGGGAGAAGTGGTGGTCCCTGACCTGCCGCATCATCTGCCCCAGAATCTTGAGCAAGGTGTACAGGACCACCAGAGTGCTGGTCTGGGGAACAGATAAATGAGGTAAGTCCATCTGATGTGGAGTGTGAGGGAACTCACAAGGCTAAAGCCTGGGTGGATGCCACCCACTGGGGCGAAGGTGACACTGGCGCCAACCGTGGTATCCATCGCCACAGAAGTGGTTGGCAAACCCACGAAGAACTACATCTTGTCGTGGGAGAAGATGACCAAACCTTTGAGATTCATGGTGGTGAGGATGGAGAATGTCGTGTCCCGCCGGCGTAGAGACTGACCACGAGAGTGGCTGGAGAGAAGCATCACTAAAAGGTGGTACCGACGGCCACACATCAATCAGTGAAGGTGGAGCATGGTGCCTATGAGTGTGAAGAACACCCTGTCTTGTTGGTGACAAGGACCACGGAGGAGGCTGACCAGAGGGTGGAGGTGGTCTGGGCACCAAGCCGTTAGGCTGATGACACGCGTAGGCCTGTAGAGTGCCTGCTCTGGGCGGAGTAGAAGCCGACCACAGGGGAAGCTGGCCAGGGAACCCAAAAGAGGGTGGTGCCAGATGCCAGGTCAGTGTGGTGTAGGCTAGTGACATGGTGGGGCAAAGGGGATATTCTCTCGTGGCGATGTAGAAACCGACCACGGAAGTGACTGCTCAGCAGCACCATGAGGTGGCGGTGCTCGTGGTAGGAACACTGTGTCCGGGGACAACTGGTAAGGAGAATGAGCAAAGGAAAGGATGCCTCTTGACGGTGTAGAAACCGACCACGAGAGCACATGGCCTGGGAGACCAAGTGGAGGCGGTCCCGGTTGCGGCCTCAGCATGTCGGAGGATCGCACATGAAGAGGGTGAGATTCAAATTTTGAGTACAAGGCGCTGGCAAGTGTGCCTGTCTAATGGAAGAGTCAGGAGGTGGCCCTGGCCATGGCAACATTGTGTCTAGGTACTGCAAAGAGCCTGGGTTGGTTGAACAAGGAAAAAGAAAATTGATGTGGTGCACAGTAGACGTGCTTGAGCTACAAAAGGATGAAAAGGAAAAGAAAAGGGTATGGATAAGCACCATCTGTGAGTTGTAAGGGAAAAAAAAATGAAACCAAAAAAAATGTAATAGAAGGAATTTTGGGTCCAAAGAACAAAGTTACAGAAAAGCCCTCCTTGGTAAATGGGTGTCCAAGTTTTTTTTTTTTTTGGGATAATGTGGCTGGGTCAAAACCAGCAAGAGGGATGACAAGATAGTCAGAAACCACTCACGATCGTGTGGGCGATTTTGCACCCACGCGAAACTCGTGGGTGAATTTCACCAGTGTGAGGTATCAACACCGTTTGACCGGAGGTGGTGACCTCAACAGGACTGCAAGCGACGGGGTTCGTGGGAGTGAGTGAGAGAATTGAGTGAGAGAGGGCGACGGCAGCTGCTGCTATCACGTTACAGCTAGATGTGCAAGCTACACAAATGCTGCTATTGCAGCTACTGCCAGCAGCTGCGCAAGCTACACAACACCGCCGCTGCTGCTCGCTGCTCGAGCTGTTTGCATGCCATTTCCGCAACGCTGCTTACTACCTATTGATACAAAAAAAGCTGCTAATGTTGCGCACTGCCGCAGACTGATGCGTGCTGCTTCGCTTTTGCAATTCCAGTGAATTGCAAATGTACACAGTGCAGCCAGCCGGCTACAGATACAAGCGCTGCTTTGCACGAATGTTATTGGTGTTGCTGCACAATGCGCCTACTGCTGATGCTGGCCATTTCTTGCTTGCTGAACGTTGCATGTTGCTCTGCTGCACGATGCTTGCGGCAGCCAGCTCCTACTTCTGCTCAAGAAGAAGCTCCTACTTCTACTGTATTACTGTTGCTGCACGCTGCTTGCACGCCACAGCAATGCCATTTGTATACGGCTGCAATGCTGCTTGCATGCGGCTGCCACTTCCACCTTCTTGTTGGAAGGTATTTTTCCGTTGATCAGCCACTGCCGCCGCATCAGTGGTGCTTTTTGTGCCACCAATATGGAAGCTTCGGTAGAACCCGGATGACTCCCACTGACCACTAAACCTAAAAGTTAGATGGAAGCCACTCTAGTTGCTCTCGCAGACTCGTTTGCCGCTCCTGAGCAATTCAATCTCTGTGGCGCCACGTGGTGCACATCCGCTGCGTTTCAGACCTATTCTGCTGCTTTTTTGTTCACACGGCCCCCCTGTGCTCTGATACCATGCTCAAATGCATCTAGGGAATGCAGGACTCTGCTAGAGGAGACATGAGCTCTGGTGGTGAGCAGGGGAAATGCAGCACCAAGATTTGGCTAAGTCTAGAACAAATGAACTTAGAATCAAGGAGTGAGTAAAATGAGCCCTACTGAGGGTTTATGTACTGGGGACTGGTGGCTAGCCCACCAGGCCCCATCACCGTTGTTGCACCAAAAGGTGAAAACGGGGAATATGCATGTCACAGAGCAAGAAACCAACAATGAAGGTCTCTCGAGGCACCGGAACGGTAAACCCTGTGCCCGGGTCTCGGCCGACGGGAAAACATGCAATGTACTCCAAATATATCCAAACTCTGGTGACATACTAGTGTCAGGAATGTTGTCCTGGCATGCCCTGAACTGCCTAAGTGTCCACGACTACTTAGTGCAAAGAGACTTCCAAGGGAGGTGTGTGCTTTGGGTCGCCACAACACCAAGGGAGCAGAATTCCGGCAGAATACAGATTGCGGAAACTGAGAAAGGCTGGGAATATTCAATGGTTAGTTAGTTTAGTGAGACTAAATCAGATTCTTATAGCCTGTGATCTGAGATTTCCAACGCATCCAAGCACACCCAAAACGGAGCAGTATAGCCCCTGTTACGCCCATCCAAGCAACCCTTGGTGGAGCCGCCTTCGGCTGCCGCCGACGCGAGTCGTCTTCGACATGAGCCGACAACGGCTCGAAGCGCCTTTCCTTGATTGACAAGTCAAAGGACGGCTCGCCCTGATCCAGGGGACCTCCCTGGTTGATTCCTCTAGGACCTTGGGGTCTATGGAGCCAGTTGGAGCTGAACACGGATCACCGGCGGTGGAGTATCCCGTCACACCAGACGGGTACCAGATTCCACCCACCGCACCACCCAAACTTTGGGTAGGGCTAACTCTCTGAATTCTCAACCAAATTGAGCAACTGAAGGCTCGAAATCTCATGGAAAAATCCAAGGAGTTGAAAGCTGCAATCCGATTGGATATCCAACCACTCTCTAGTGGTCGGACCTGGAAAACGGCAAACGGCATCCATGGCAGGGGCTGGTACGTCCTGTGCTCCAGCGACACCTGCACCTGCTGCATTGCCCTGCTGCGCTCCAGCACCGTCATCCTCCAAATACCCGTCATCGGCCTCTGCAGCCGCTGGCTCCTCCTCACGCGCAAGGAGCTGGAACCACTCCCCCTGCTTTGGAGAGTGTGCTGCGTCAATGTTGTTACTGCTGCAGTAGCTCTGCTGCTCATCAAACATGACGTCACGGCTGGTGATGACGTCCTGCGTCCGTGGATCGAAGAGGCGGTATGCCTTGAGCGCACTCTCGTATCCGAAAAACGCGTACGCCTTTGCAAAAGGGTCCAGTTTGGAGTCTTTTCTTTGCGAGGCCTGCACCATCGCGTGCGCCTTGCACCCGAACGCCTTCAGGTGCGCCACGCTTGGTTTGCTCCCGCTCCAAGCCTCCTGCGGCGTCTTCCAGCCGCCCTTCCCCTTCAGCACTTCTCTTGGGGTGAGCTTGGTGATGTAGCACGCTGTACTCACGGCCCCAGCCCACAGGCTCCATGGCAACTTTGCGTCCACGAGCATTGTCCGCGCCATGGTGAGTAGCGTCTGGTTCGCACGCTCTGCCACGCCATTAGATTGAGGCGTGTATGGAGTGGTCGGCTGCCACTCAATGCCCTGCTCCTTCAGCCACCCTCCGCAGCCCACGTACTCGCCACCATTGTCTCTGCGTAGCGCTCTGACCTTGCGGCCAGTCTGCCTCTCCACCGCTGCGACGTACTTCTTCATCCGTTCCAGCACATCGCTCTTCCGCTTCATGAATTAGACGTAGAGTATTCTGCTGCAATCGTTGATGAAGGTGACAAAGTACCGCGCGCCCCCAATGGACGGTGTCTTGATCGGTCCGCACACATCACTGTGCACGACCTCAAGTAGGTTCTTGGCCCGTCATTTTCTGTCTTCAAATGGCTTGCGCTTCGCCTTGCCCACGATGCAAGGCTCGCACTTGTGCTCTGCGGAATCTGCTGCTGCGTCTGCTGCACCATTGATGTTGAGGCCACGAACCATCTCGCGTTTTGCCATCTCGTGCACGACTGTGGGCGACGAGTGCCCCAGCCGCCAATGCCACAGCTGCAGGTCTGCTTCCCCGCCTTTGGAGAGGTTGACGATGCATGCTGGTGGGTCTGCTGCGTCTGATGCCGAGGGGATGACCTTGGTCTCAACGATGTAGAGGCCTCCCTCGCGCTTCGCCTCGAGCACGACCTCGCCGCCAACGTCCATCCGCACGACTGCACCTTTCCTGTGGAGGAGGACTTCATACCCCTTGTCTGTCAAGCGGCTCACACTCAAAATGTCAGCCAGGCCGGGGACATGTTACACATTTTGGATAACACATTGTGCCTTTTCACCACCAACCACGTCCACATCACCTTGGCCATCCGCAAGTTTGACCTTGTCGTTGGCGGTCACCATGGACTTGGCAGACTTTGTGTAGTTGATGAACCCCACCTTCTCGACTTGGATATGCTCCTCCGCACCTGAGTTGAGGCACCGACGGTTGGCACCCTTCAAGTCGCGGTTCTTCGTGTCGTTGAGGAGCGCCTTCTTGCCTTTGGCACCCTTGCCACCAGACTGCGCCTCCTCCGGGCACTCCTTGGCCCAATGGCCCTCCTTGCCACAGTTATGGCATGCACCCCTCTTGGCACCCTTCTTGCCGCCGCCCTTACCGCCGCCTTGCTTCTTGTTGTTGTTGCCACTCTGTGTTTTGATGACCAGGGCAGTTGAGGATGACGAGGTCTCGCCACCGCTCTGATGGCGTACCTCGTTGCGGATGTACTCGGCGACTGCACCGTAAGTGAGTTTATCCTCCTCCCAACCTCCCAGCACGGTGTTGAGAGGACCCCAACAGTCACGTAGAGCCATGAGGAGCGCCATTGCCTGCATCTTCGTGTCAATCTTCCATCCCACATCATTGCATTGTGAGGCAAGAGACTCGATCTGTTGCATGGCGGAAATGACGTCCTCACCCTCCTCGATCCTCACCGTCAAGAGTCGCTTCATTGCAAAGATCTTGTTGGCTAGGGATATTGATTAGTGGATGGAGCAGAGCTTCTTCCACGCTTCCGCTGCCAGCTCGTAGCCATGGATATAGCCCCACTGTGATTTATGCAGCGCCGATAAGAGGAGCATCAGCGCCTCCGTGTTCATCTTCGCGAAGGTCGTCTTCTCCTCGTCCGTTGCGCTCGCATCTTGAACCTCTGTGCCCTTCATGAGCTCCAGCAATCCCTTGTGCGCGAGGTAGATCTCAAAATGCCACCGCCATAGCCCAAAGCCTGGGCCGCCCATGTACATTTGGATGAGCGAGGACTCTGTCTTCTGTGCCATGTTGAACTTCTGCAATTGACAGTCTCAAAGTGCGACGGCGAAGTCGCCCTGAGCGACACTCCCGTGCGTTGCGGAAGCCGTGAACGTCTTGGTAGGCAGGTCAGGGCTTTGGGCCCATAACCTTTTGTCAGCAATGCTGTCCTGGCGTGCCCTGATTTGCCTAAGTATCCACGACTACTTAGTGCAAAGAGACTTCCAAGGGAGGTCTGTGCTTTGGGTCGCCACAACACCAAGGGAGCAGAATTATGGTAGAATACAGATTGCGGAAACTGAGAAGGGCTGAGAATATTTAATGGTTAGTTATTTTGGTGAGATTACATCAGATTCTTATATCCTATGATCTGATCTTTCCAACGCATCCAAGAACGCCCAAAACGGAGCAGTATAGCCCCTGCTACGCCCATCCAAGCAACCCTTGGTGGAGCCGCCTTCGGCTGCCGCCGACGCGAGTCGTCTCCGACATGAGCCGACGACGGCTCGAAGCGCCTTTCCTTGATTGACAAGTCAAAGGACAGCTCGCCCTGGTCCAGGGGACCTCTCTGGTTGCTTCCTCTAGGACCTTGGGGTCTATGGAGCCAGTTGGAGCTGAACACGGATCACCGGCGGTGGAGTATGCCGTCACACCAGACGGGTACCAGATTCCACCCGCCGCACCACCCGAACTTTGGGTAGGGCTAACTCTCTGAATTCTCAACCAAATCGAGCAACTGAAGGCTCGAAATCTCATGGCGGAATCCAAGGAGTCCAGATCTGCAATCAGATTGGAAATTCAACCACTCTCTAGTGGTCGGACCAGGAAAACGGCAAACGGCATCCATGGCAGGGGCACTTTTTTAACAACTAGCATCACCGAATAGCCAGGCTAGGCAAGTTTAGACCTCCTGAGACACCGGAACAAGAAATCAAGATTCCGGGTCTAAGCCACATACAAGCTACACATATCTTCCAAAGGATCACAAAGACTAGACCAATCAATGCAGGGTCTCCTGAGGTACCAGTGCAAACCATTGTGTACCCGGGTCTCGACCACAGAGAGAGTGTACCACCTATCAGAGACTATGCACTGTACTTCGATGGGATCTCGCGAGGTACCGGTACAATCCACCAAGTACCCGGGTTTCGACCACCAAGAAAACACTACCAAGTATGTATGTGTGAACTGAGCTCCTAGAATGCGTCACACGTATCACAAAGGCAGTATGGTAGCCAGCCAGTGGATGCCAATCAGCACAAGCTATGCGGCTCTCTGTACAGATGACTACATGATAGCTTGAAACCCATCTACCAAAAATGAGGATGTTTCGCAAAACATAATAGGTTGTTTAACAGCACCCGTGGGGTGGATAGCGAGCGAGGGTTAGATCTTTGCTCGCTTGCTCCCTGCTTGCCTTGCTCTCGAGGAACACCTCGTCACTCGTGAATCGTCGTTTCAACCCGTATGTGTGTGTGTGTGTGTGTGTGTGTGTGTGTGTGTGTGTGTGTGTGTGTGTGTGTGTGTGTGTGTGTGTGAGAGAGAGAGAGAGAGAGAGAGAGAGAGAGAGAGTCCCATCCATGGTGTTGCGTCCCTCTTGGCTTGCTTCACACACAATCACGTGCGTTCTCTCCCACACTCTATTCTACACCTCATACACCTTCGTGGTCTCTCCCTCATCTTGCATGTCTCCATGTGCACACAGGAGTTTTCTCGGTGGCAAGTTCACGAGGGCCATTTTTTGGCACCGTTGCTTATGCTCTTTGTCAAATTAGTTTTGCAAAGCTCATTTTTCTTCTCCCGATGCTTCTTTCAGTTCATCATTCGGCCACCCCAGTGCCCCGTATTGTTGCCGTGTTGGTTGTTTCTGCCAAACACACAAGTGACCTCTTGACTCCTTTCATTCACACACACCATCACTACAGGTGAAGGAGCTGACATGAAGCTCAAGGCGCATACGTTGTGGGTCACGCATCATTGTTTTATCAGCCTGGTGCAAGATTGGCACGAGCTCAGCAATTCTCAGTTCTGCCAGAGAGAGTGCCTGCTAATTGTAGCACGTGATGATTAGCTGTCGTGTGGCTAAAACATGTGAGAGAATACTTGAGGGAAGCATGCTTCCACATACGCTCCTGGTCAATGTGGCTCCTTGTTTTACTATTGCACATGCAGTGCTAGTTATGTAGCTTATTGTTCTGGGTTTTTGATCTTGTAGGGCCACACTCTCGGTCGCTCCGAGGTGTGAGAGACCACCGCGGCTTTTTGCCGACCAGTTTGGTTCGACCCCAGGGTGGCGGTCGGGCCCAACATCGAGTTGCTCGTGTGGGTTTCTTGGCTAACCCACTGCTAAGAGCTTGCTCGCCCTTGATTCTTGTTACTAGTCTCTCAAGGTTTTCATCAACTCCTTGCTTTGCTCGTCGTCATGGATGTTGTGTGAGTGTGCCTTGCATGGTAGAGAGGGTGTGTTGGCTTCTCGCCGCTACCTACTGGTATCAGAGCAGGAGGGAAAACCTCCCCTCCCCTCAATTGATCCTGTACCCATGACATTTCACACAATGTGGCACTCTTGCCACTACAATGGGTTTCTGCTCCCGTAGTCGTACGTCTTTGTGCGACTGCTGGCCGACGCACATTTGAGCAATGTGCCTTGGAACTCTATCACACAGCTTGCAGCTTGCCGCTGTGCTATCCTCCAGCTCCGTAGCATCACATCTACGCAAGTGACTGGAGACACTCTCCACTTGGCATATCACCAATGCGCAGCTCTGTAGCAGCATCACAGCACCGAGGCATCTTCCTGCCTCGATATTCAAGCCCCGGCACAGCATGTGCTACACAACGGGCCCGCAGCTCACGCACCTGCAGCTTCGTGATCTCGATATCTTCAGCCCCACATTATCAGAGACTTACAGCTTAGCAGCACAGCAGTCTTGCATCACTGCAGTTCCAAGGCAACTAGCCTCGATGTCTTGCCAACCGACAGCTCTGCAGCCGAGCGGCACCACAACTCTGTTGCCCAAGATTGCTGCTCCGCTGCTCTACTGCACCTCGCTGCGCTGTCTTAACAGCCTCGCATCCCCGTGGCCAGCAAGTCACAGCCACGTCTCAGCAGCAAGGAATGGCTCTGCCATCCTACCGCCTCACGTAGCACCTGCTCGCACGGTCCACAACCTCACAACACTAGTACTGCAAAGTTATGTTGCACACACTTCTTCTACTGTACACAGCAGCAGCAGCAGCAACAGCAACATCTGCAACATGAGCCACCACCCTAGCTTCGCCTCCAGATACACGCGCTCAAATCGATGAGCCAGTTGAACGCTTCAAGGAGGAAGAGGATCGGGGGGGCTCAAGGCGTGGTTGTGTCGCCGCCGCTATGACAGCCTAGGCTACTATCCCGGGGAAGACTACGACCCAGCTGACAATGAGGCTCGCGCTGACGCTGATGAGTATGCAGCCTGTTGTCAATCTACTTCCGACGACTAGCCAACTGCGTAGAATGCACCAGCCACGGGGCCACCACGTGAACAACGTTGTCCTCCATCCACTGTCAGCTCTCCCATTTCTTGTAGGATACGTTGGCAGAGTCCATGTGTCGCCCCTGTTGGAGCGGCACCAAGAGCACCAGCGGCCCCAGCAGAACCAACCGAGGCAACCTCACGTTGTGCCACATCTCCCGCCACCTCTCAGGTAGCTGCTGCATCCCTTGGATTGTCTGACATCTTTGGTGTTTTGGAAGCATCACTTGTTTCTAGTACTCCTATTTCTTCTACTTTCACTGCTACAACGCGTGCTGCACATGCACCTGCAAGCACTGCTGTCGGCAGGGCAGTCGACACCTACACCGCCACTGTCATTGATGAAGGACCCCTTGTAGCCACCGCAGTTAACATTTCCACGCAGGTTGTAGTAGCTATGGACTCTGCCGCAGATGCAGTGGCCTCAGTTACCACTGCTCTCTCAAGCGTTGTTGCCTCCATTCAGACCTCTACTACTCAGGTGTCTCCTTCAGCTACATCATCATGTCTTGGCCATGATATCCAGTTCCTAGTTACAGCTGCAGCCGTGTCTCCACCCTTGTAGGTAAGGCTGCACACGGATCCTATCCGCGGAGCTTGAGGAGGATCCGGATCCGGGGGACGGATCCTCAACCTGGATCCGGATTCAGGGATCCGGATCCTGGATCCGGATCCGGAGATCCAGCTCCTGGATCCACAAATCTTTCTATTTGGGAGGTCATTGCTGGGACAAAGTAAATGATCATAATAGAAGAAATGAAACAGGTCAGTGTCAATCCTCGTAACCTCTCGTATTTTTAGTGTCAGTGCAGGAGCCTCCCCTCGCACTGTCGTGGATGGCCCGCACATAGTGCATAGGAATGAATGCTGATGTGGCGTACACATTTTCCATATCCGTGCGGCCCTTTTGTGGTCTACCTGTATGCGCAATAACTTAAAGTTTGGATGATCGAAGGAAATTTTGGCAGTTCAAATATCACGTGACAGTTCAATCTATTGACCGTTGGTAGGCAAAAGAGCGCGCCAGTGTCTACCGGCCACTAATGCCATGTCATACGATTGGAAAGGCTGCAGTCCATGCCATACTTATGCCTCACAGTGAATCAGCACCAATCCGGTACGAACACCAGAACAACTATGTCGCACCTGCAAGTGGGCAAGACTGCATGACAGCTTTGACAGGTCCGATTGACATGGAAACTGAACATTGCCTTGGTCACATCTGAAGCGCAAATGTTGACTGTTTGAATTTGAAACTCTGGATTTCACGGTACACGAGCGGACATGAGCAAGGCCTCTTGTTTTTTTTCATTCCCCCTCCTCACCTCTCTCCCCCAAGGATCCGGTTCCGAATCCGGAGATATAGACCGGATCCAGGAACCTGGATCCGGATCCGCAGATCCGGATCTGGATCCGGATTTTTGGGTAGGGTCTTAGGATCCGTGTGCAGCCTTACTTGTAGGCACTGCCCTTGCTGGAGTCGCTTGCATTGTTGTCTCTACATCCTCCTCTATTACAATCATCTCAGCTTCAGCAACAGCTGCGCTATCACCCTTGTTTGGCCTGCGTTGTTAGCTCTGGTGAGCTACCATCCACTTGGTTCTTGATTGTATTTCTCTTCCTATCCTCTTGTTTCTCTTGTAGCCATGTGCGTTTACTCCATTTTTTTTCATGCAGCACTACTTAGCCAACCCTTGCACTCATGCATGAGGAGCTGCGAAGATAGCATGCTGCTTTTTAGGCAGCCCTCACTGCACAGCGCGTTGCAGAAGAAAAAGTATGTATTGAACAGGGTGACTAGGAGACTTTTGCCGATCACATCTCTGATTTGGTTCTCAATCACTTGCAGCCTGCATTGCGCTCCACACCAGCTGCATCCACTGATGTTGACATTGCTGCTATGTTCTCCAGCTCACCCGCTTCCACATCAAACACCATTGGCTCGCTGACTTCTAACTCCCTTGTTGTTGCTGTTGCAATGGGCGCTACTACTGCTATAGCCCTTTCACAGCTCCTACAGCACAAACCTAAGTTTCACTCCACACCACCTCACTTCGCCTCTAATCCCACCTTTGCTTCCTAGGTGGTTCGCTTCAGTGCTTGGACACAAGATGAACAGCTTTGGGAGTACTACCACACGTCCTATCCTTCTACTAACCCCCTTTTTGTGCCCACTGATGCTGAGTCCGCATGTGCTTTTCGTGCTCTTATTCGAGCTTGACCCGATGGTCTCACTGATGAGATTGGGTCCTATTATGCTGACACAGTCTGCCGCATGCCAGCTGACCCTCTTGGTGCGTATGCACTCATCAAGCATCGCACCACGGTCATCGGGCACGCTGCACATAGTGTCCTCACATTACAATTCAACACTCTCTCAATGCGTGCTGACAAGACTGCGGATGCCTACTAGGCCTGCAGCCTCTGCCTTCTACGTGCTCTTGGCAAAGCGGCACCTGGTCGGTTCTCTACTGTCCTCTCTATCATCAACGTCCTCATCCCCAAAATCCAACATCTTTAGGGTGAAATCCTTTGAGCTCGAGCCTCGTGCTGCCGAGTCCGTACCTACTAACACTCCCCTTGGCATCGGGGCTCTCTGGGAGTTTACCTCTGAGCGTCTCGCTGACTGGTGGAGCCCCCTCCGAAACAAGCGCATCCATTGTGTAGATGTTGCAGCTACCACCACTGCACTTTCTCCCACCTCATCACCCTCTACATCTTCATCCTCATCTTCCTCCTGAGTAATGTCTCTTTTTAGCCAGGGGGGGTGTGGTGGTTGTGGCCGTGGTCGGGGCAAAGGCCAGGCTGGTCATGGCAAGGGGAAGGGGTCTAGCAACAAATCCTCCTCCTCTTCCACTCCAGCACTCTTACGTGCTGGAACTGTGCTGCCATCGGCCACTCGGCACCCAAGTTCCCATCGCCGCCAGGCAACGAGAGTCTTCCCTCTGCTTTGCGTGCACACTGGACGCCCTCCTCTCGTGGCTTTGGGAGCACCCCTCGTGTCGCCACCTCCACTTCTCCGACAAGTCGCAGCACCCCTGTCACTATTGAGGCGGCAGCCTACAGCCCCGTTGTTGCACCTCCATCCCCACCTCCTTACCCTTGGGGTTGGCCCCCGGGGTATGGCGGGCCGGTCTTCTATGGCCCCACATCTGACGCCTACGCTCCTCTCAACTGGGCCTCCTCATTCTATCCGTCCCGTCGTTCCCCTTTTGGCATCGTCATCACTCCGGACTCATCTCAGGAGGGGCACCAGTTTGACGCTGCGCTTTCTCACGCCATCCACCAGCATCACCTTTGTGATCAGGGAGGTGAGAGTGGGTGCTCTGGGTCGGAGTGTCTTCCGTGTGTCATGGATGGGGAGTTGCATAGTCTAGCGTCCGATCATGTTCTCGGGTGTCCTCCTGGTTATGTCTCGTGGATCGAGGAATGGCAGTCTGTCTTGCTGCATGTGGTCAATGTCTCTCTCCGCACGCCGCCATTGCCGCAATGATTCGTGATTCCTTCACTATTCGTGCGTCGGGTGGCTTCTGGATTCTTGACTCTAGGGCCACCCACAACATGTCTTCGTCGCAAGCGTCCTTCGTCTCCCTTGGCCCTGTTGGCTCTGTTTGCTTTGTTTGCACCGGCTGTGGCCAGCTGCTCCCGGTTCAGGGGATTGGGATTGTGCGCTTCGTTGGCCAGGGGGGAGTTGTTCTTGCTGGACGTCCTGTATGTTCCACTGCATGAGTTGAGTCTTCTCTCTGTTACGACACTCGGCGACCAGGGTGTGGACTTCTCCTCTAGCCACAGCATTGCCTTTATCTCACATTGCACCTCTGGCCTCATTCTCCTACAGGGAAAACTTTGTGATCGCCTATTTCGTGTTCCCACATTTGCTCCTGCTTCAGCCATTGCTACCCTTGTGCATGTTGCTCGCTCCCTTTCCCCTGTACGTGCATAGCTGTTACACCACCGCCTGTGCCACATTCATATAACTACCATTGATAGCCTCCTTCGTGTGCTTCCAGCAGATGGTCTTGATGATGCCTTGTTCCCTACCCCTCGCCCCCTTGACTGCCTTGACTATGCTCAAGGATAATGCACCGCTCTCCTTTCTCCACCTCCGAATCTCACACCTCCCATCCCCTTGACCTCCTGCATGCTAATTTCATGGGGTCTCTTCTTCATGAGGCTCGTTGGGGGTAAGGTCTTTGCCCTCTAATAAACAAGTGACATTTGCTCCACTCTTGAGTCATGGCTTCCCCAGGCTGAACGTGTCTGTGGTCGTTGTCTCCGTATCTTCCGTTGTGACCATGGAGGTGAATTCATCGGTCCCACTTCTCGTTTTCTCATGTCTAGAGAAGTGAGCATTGAAACTACCGCCCCCTACACACCACAGAAAAATGGCATGTCTGAACGTTGGAACAGAATTCCTGCTAATGGTGTTCGTACCCTTCTCAGTGCATTGCGCCTTCTCCCTCTTTTCTCTTTTGAACTCATGTCCTACATGACGTGGGTCTGAAACCATGTTCTCCACGGTCCACTTACCCATCATATCATGCCATTTGAGCGCTAGTTTGGTCGTTGCATGGACCTGTGCCTTGCTCGAGGCTGGGGCTGCGTCGCTGCCGTTTGACTCCGCGAGGACCTTCGTGACGACAAGCTCAGCCCACGCGCTTGCTTATTCACCTTTCTTGGGGTCTCATCCATGAGCAAGGCCAGGCGCTTCTAGGACCCTGATTGCACCAATGTCGTCAAGTCTCATGACGCCCTTTTCTTTCCTCGCGACCTTTCTTGTGTCGCTCTACCCTCTTCCCTGTCCTCTCTTTGTTGGCTTTTGGAGGGTGAGTCTGTTCCAGCCTCCGATTTTGTTGGGGCTCCACCACCTCTCTCTCGCTCAAATCCTTCCTCTTCTGACCCCTCTCTTTCTGAGTCTGACGTGTCTCCTAGCTCTGACATGCTCCTCAGTACCCCATCTACATCCCCACTTGGTCCTTCCCCCGCGTCTTCCCCCTCTACATCTATTGAGTCCACGCCAGCGCCTTTCAGTGTTCCTCCACTGCCTACTAACACTCTGGCACAGTCTTCCTAACGCGCCATTGTTGAGCCCCTTCCGCTGCCTGCCCCAGAGCCTACTTTGGTTGTTGGAGAGTTAGCCTCTCCCTAATTCATCAATACCCCTTCAGGCGGGCCAAAGCCATACACTCGCGAAGGGAGACTCCGTGGCCTTCCACACCACAATGTCTCACAGTCCATCCAGCCCTCTCAGAGCGGCACCCGCTCCAATGCATCTTCCACTTCAGCTGGTTCCGTTGTCAGACCCAGTGGACTTGACGCACTGGGACTTCCTTTCAGTGTGGTCCACTCTAACTCAGAAGTGGGCTATGCACTCGTTGCTCATGAGTTCTACAGTGCTCTAGATGCATCAGTCGCTCAATATGTCGCCGCTTGCTTTGCGGCAAGCAAACTTCCCTCACTTCCAGCAGAGCATTCCACTATCCGACAGGTAGGGGAGGCAGCTGACATTGATCTCTGGGAAAAGGCCATGGAAGAGGAGCTCATAGCCCTGACAAAACACGCGGTCTTTGAACTTGTTGACCTCCCAGCAGGTCGCAAGGTTGTATTGACCCGTTGGGTCCTTCAGCGCAAGTTGAAGCCTGATGGCATGATTGACAGGTATAAGGCCCGGCTCACCGCCAAGGGATTCTCTCGAATACCAGGCGTCAACTTTGATAAAATGTTTGCCCATGTTGGGAAGTACACCACGGCCCAAGCTCTCTTGAGCCTGGTTGCCCAGTATGATTGGGAGCTGGAGCAAATGGACGTCAACAATGCATTCATGCACGGGCGTCTTGACGAGGACATCTACATGGTGCAGCCTCCAGGATTTAAAGATGGCATGAACAAGGTTTGGCGGTTGCGTAAAGCCCTCTATGGGCTTAAGCACTCCCCCCGCAGTTGGAGCCTGGAGATCTCATCCACCCTAGAGAAGGGTGGTTACACTCGTAGTACTGTTGATCGAGCTCTCTTCTTGAGTGTGCCCTCGTAGCCTTTTGTGGCAATCTTGGTCTATGTGGATGATCTGATAGTGACTGGGCTCGTGACACAGACGTACGTAGTTGCACCGGCTACATCTTTCTTGTGGAGGGGACTACTGTCTGGGGAAGATTGGCAAACAGGGTTGTGTTGCACACAGCTCTAGTGAGGCTGAGTACGTCACACTTGGTGCAAGTATGTGTGAGAGTATCTGGCTGTCTTGCTTGCTGCAACAACTTCATGTGCCCATCCGTTGCGTCACACTACGCTGCGACAATCAAAGCACAAAGGCAATCGCTAAGCATGATGGCATGCATCATTCATGCACCAAGCACATCGACATTGAGCATCACTTTGTCTATGAGTGCATTGTCTCAGGAGAAGTCCAAGTTGTCTAGGTCGACACGCATCAGCAGCGTGCAGATTCTCTCACCAAAGCTCATAGCTGTGGAATTTTCAAGGTTGTTGTGCATGCAGTTGGGTTCTTGAGTGTACGTGATGTCCCTGGCTGATGTGACATCTTCTTTGTTGTTGTTTTTACAATGATTCTCCATGTGGTGTGTGGGATGTTCGTCTGTGGGTCATGGGAGAGTATTGGTTGTGTCTGTTGAAAACGCAAGTGACCTCCTCACACTTGTCATTCATTCACACACACCATCACTGCAGGTGACTAAGCTGATATGAAGCTCAAGGCGTACATGTTGTGGGTCACGCATCATTGGTGTCTCAGCATTGTGCAAGATTGGCACGAGCTCAGCAATGCTCAATTCTACCAGAGAGAGTACATGCTGATCTTAGCACGCAATTATAAGCTGTCATGTGGCAAAAACATGAGAGAGAATACTTGAGAGATGCATGCTTCCACATACGCTCGTGGTCGATGTGGCTCCCTCTTTAACTATTGTGCATTGCACAAGGTTGCAGATCCTACGGGGCCACACTCTCCGTCCCTCCCAGGTGTGAGAGACCTGGACAACTTCTTTCTGACCAGTTTGGTTCGACCTGGGGGTGGCAGCCCGGCCCCACATCAAGCTACTCGTATGAGTGGCCCTGTTAACTGACTAGTAAGAGCTATCTAAGCCTTGACTCTCGTTACTAGTTTCTTGTCGTTTCCTCAAGTTTTTCACAAATTGGTGGTGGGTCCATCCTCCATCCATTCGTTTCCAGGCATCACATCATCTGCGCCCGCCGGTCCTGACGGGCCGGCTGTCCTGCCCGTGTCTGCCAATCCCTCTGGGCCAGCTACGTCATCCGCGTCCGCTGGCCCTTCTAAGCCGGCTGCCCTGCTCGTGTCTCCATGTCCCTCCTGGCCAGCTGCGTCATCCGCATCAGTGTGCGAGAACCCACGCTTGTTGCTTAAGCTGGCCCCTCATTTTGCTACACCAGAGTCTAGATCTGAGAGCTCTGGTGTTGATACTCCGAAACGCGTGTGCCAGAGTAAGTGCAAGACAACAGCTGAAAACCAGAAATGAATGATGAGGAAGTGAGAATGAGCAACAATGGGAGACCCCCCAAGTTCTAGCTCCCCCCCAGCTTTGTAGAACTTGTTACTCAGTTTCTAAGCCAATCCAAAAAAATGACCTATTTTCTGGCAGGCGGGGTTTTCTTCATGAGCCCTACCAAACAGCTCAAAACCCAGACATCATGCATTTTCCCTTAAAAATGGACCATACCATAACAAGCACACTGCGAACGCAGTTGTGCGGTCAGAATCACCTAGAAAAATAGCAGTTATAGCCGCCTAAACCCAGGCGGCGTCTATGCTAGTCCCCGGTCCCAACAATGCCAGAATGATATGAAACCTGGACCCTAAGCAGAACATGGCACTGCAGATGCAACAGCGCAGTCAGATCCAACACTAGATGCATACAGATAGCATATGCAGCAACAGTGATTTTTGGCACCACGAAAACCGAGGAGGTCTACCAATGGAGCTGAGCACGTTGGAGGGACGAGGCTCCAACAAAATGCGTGTAGGTCTTATTGTGCATCAGCTCCTCTAGACGATACTCAAGGAGTGTCGCGTCTCGCTGTCAGTCATCTGTATGCCGATGTACACAAGCCAAGAGAACACAACAGAGTACAAAGAGAGATGCGTGAAAACCAACACTCTCCCATGACTCACAGACGCAGTACACATAGACAGACAGAGAGCATAGAGACCAAGCGGACAAGGGTAGAGAGAGAGAGAGAGAGAGAGAGAGAGAGGGAGAGAGAGAGAGAGAGAGAGAGAGAGAGAGAGAGAGAGAGAGAGAGAGAGAGAGAGAGAGAACCTCACAGACGCACACCAACCGTGCTCGAAGTCTTTTTGGACGGGTCACGCTTCAGTGTCTTGGTCAAGAAGTCAGCCAACTGTCGTGCCATCTCTATCCATACAATGCTGAGGCTATCGTCATGCAATTATGAACACACATAGTGATACTCGACATTCATGTACTTTGAATGAGTGTGATGCATGCAGTTGTTATCAGCAATGGCCATGGCACTCTCATTGTCACAGTAAAACATGATGGACGAGACTGACCGAAGCAACTCGGACAACAGGCGATGCAGCCACATACTCAGCCTCAGCACTATTGTGTGCAATGCAGCCTTGCTTGCCACTACGCTAGGTGACAGCCATGCCACCAAGAAAAACGATCCAGCCAGTATGACTCTTATTGTCCGGACTGTCGGCCCAATCACTGACGATGTAGCCCACAGCAACAACGGGTGGTTGTCTTGGAACATGAGGCCTTACCGTGGGGTAAAGACGACATAGTGTAGTACTCAGGTCGCGGCCTCAAAATGGAGGTGACACGGCTCCTGAGAGAACTGGACAAGGAGGTTGACGGAAAACGCAATATCTGGACGCGTCGTCGTCGCAAGGAACATCAGTGACCTGATGACACGTAGATATGTGGTCACGTCTACTGGCTCCCCCAACACAACTAGATCAAAGCCCTTTAGCTTTGCCTGACCATCGGGCGAGATGGGTAAGGATGCTCTCCGCACAAGGGACAATGCCTCAGCAAAGCACCCGGACAAATTCTGGATGTAGGCGGCCTGATTGACGTGCAGTAGACCCATGGAGCGATCATGCTCAAGCTCCATGCCTAGAAAGACTCGTGCTCACACGAGGTCCTTCATCTGGTAGGTGGCATGCAGCAGGTCCTTGACCCGCTGGGTAGCAGCTGCATCCGGCAACGCAATGAGCAGATTGTCGACATAGACCAGGACAGCGACAAAGGTCTAGCCTCGCGGGATGACAAACAGTGTGGGGTCGGTTGTGCATCGAAGGAGGCCGCTACTGAGAAGTGTATGACTGATCTCCTGATTCCAGCATCACATTGACTGTTTCAGACCAAAGAGGGCCTTCTGCAGCTTCTAGACCTTGCCAGAGCCATTGTTGAAGCCTGGAAGCTACACCATGTAGATTTCCTCACCTTCCAATGAGCCACGGAGAACAGCATTGGTCACATCCATCTCATGCAGCTCCCACTCGTATTGGACAACCAGGCTGAACAACGCCCGACTAGTGGAAAACCGACCCACTAAGGCAAATATCTGGTCATAGTCAACCCCAGGGACCTTGGTAAATCCCTTGGCCATAAGATGGGCCTTGTACTTGTCCAGGGATCCGCCTGGCTTCCACTTTTGTCGAAGGACCCACTTGGCGCCGATGGTCTTTCTGCCGGGGGGAAGGTCGACAAAGTCATAGACAAGATGCTGCTGAATGGCAACAAGCTCGTCAGCACATCCAGGCGCCTGGTGTGGGGCCTTGGGAGACGTTCGAGCCTCACGTAGTGTGGTTGGGTCCTCTAGTCGCTCCGTGGAGCGGATAGTGAGGACGTAGGCATCTCGCACCCCAGGTGGCACACGTGTGAGCGTAGCCGCAACGGCACGTTGGTGCTCCTGATAGAGCAAGGCGTGGCCAAAGGCCAACCCCGGATGCAGGTCAGTGGCAGCTGACAATGTGGCGAATCCAAGCCCCTTGGTGCCAGGGTCCTCACTCACAACTCTGGGAGTGGGTCTGCCCAGAGGTAAGGAGCCTCGTGAGGCGACAAGGGGTCGTGGCATGAGAGGGCGCTAGGCGGCGGCCTAGGTGCTCACTGTTGGCCTAGGTCTAAGGCTCCCACCCGGAACACGTGTGTAACGTGCCGGCATGGACATAGCAGCCAGCCTGGAGGGGATGGCAGAATCGGACGAGGAAGCCGACCTAGAGGGGCTTGCGGACACGGGCTAGGCAGCCGGCCCGGAGGAGTTGGCGGAAACAGGCGAGGAAACCGGCTCAAACGGGCTAGCAACATGGGCAGAGCAGTCGGCCTAGAGTGGCTGGCAGACACAGACAGAGCGGCCGGCTTCGAGAGGCCTACGGACGCAGACAGAGCGACTGGCTCAGAATGACAAGCAGACACGGACGGAGCGGCCGGCTCAGAGAGGCCAACGGACGCAAACGATGTGGCCAGCTCAGAAGGGCCAATGGATACAAATGGAGCCGCCAGCTTAGAAGGGCCATCGGCTGCAGATGACGCAGCTAGCATAGAGGGACAGGCAGAGACGGGTGGGGTAGCCAGCTCAAAAGGGCCAGCGGACGCGGATGATGCAATTGGCCCGGAGGGACAGGTAGACACGGGCAGGACAGCCGGCCCGTGAGGACCGGCGGGCGCAGACGATGTGACACCCGGAAACGGCTGGACGGAGGATGGACCCACCACTCCCCCGCGTTATGGGAGGGACATCAACGCGCCAAAGCAAACGAGGCTACGGGTAAACAGGTTCTCAAAGAATAGAGTATCCCGGGACTCGATGATGTAGTACCATGAGGGATCCCAGAACCGTCACACCTTCGACAGACGTGAGACACCAAGGAAGGTGTAGGGACAGCCGCGAGGCTCGTGCTTGCCACCATGATGTAGGACAGGCAACCTCAGGATGGCTATGCAGCCCCAGACGTAATCCGTGCGGAGGTCAGCTCGCTCGCCACACCAGTGGTGATATGGAGGGGAAAGACAAGGAAGGGGTCCGTGTGGAATCAGGTTCGAGACCCACGTCATGTAGGTCATGGCCTCGAAGTAGAAGCCATCAGATGGTTGAGACTCGACCCGCACGGTGCGGATGGCATCGGCCATGGTGCGGTTCCACCGCTCATAGACGTCTTTCTAGGCTGGCGTGTAAGGCGCCAACGTCTCATGATGGATACCAAGGGAAGCGGGGAAGAGTGTGGTCCCCCCCATGAATTTGCCACCACAATCAAAGCGGAAGCGGCATAGAGGACGACTACACTCGCGCTCAGCGCGGACAAACCAGTCGCGAATGGTGGGGGCGACATCGCTCTTCTGCCGAAGACAAAAGGCCGAGCGATAGCAAGAGTAGTCGTCCGTGAGAGTGAAGACATAGCGTCCGTGCTCCACGACGGACTCTGTTCGAAGGGGACCCATGACATCAGAGTGGACCAGATCCAGTGGGCCGGACACACGAGAGGAGGATAGGGGGTAGGTGGACCAGTGCATCTTTCTCGAAGCACACTCAATGTACTCAATGGGACACGGGAGTGGAAAGGAGTCTAGATCAAGGCCTTTGACTGGGTGCGTGCGGAGCATATTGTCGACAGTAGTAGAGTGGACGTGATAGAGGCAGCGGTGTGGGTCACGTATGTACTGTGGAGAGAGTATTCCACTAACAAACACGTGGCCTATGTCAGCCAATGAGGAGGGGATAGAGGGAGACGAGGACAGGAGCGGTACGTGCCACAAGTTTCCATGTGCGGTGGCATGTAAGAGGACACGACCGGACGCAACGACCCTGTGCCAATACCACACGAGTGCAGTAATTCCATGTTCATGCGGTCGAGGGCAGGAAAGGACGGGGGGTTGATCTCAAGAGCAGGAACAAAGAGGACATCGATTACAAAGACATCCTAGCAAGACAATAGAAATGAACCACACCAACGCCGCAAACGAGTAAGACCTGACCAAAACCTGTCCGAACCCCAAAGACATCGGTAACGGGGCTAAGGACACTGAAGGCCTCACGCGAGGCTGTCATGTAATGTGTGGCCCTGGATTCGATGATCCAAGTCTCGACACGGTCCTGGACCGATGTCGGAAGGTCGCTAACAGTCACGTGGTAGTGGGCGAGTGGACGAGGGTGCGAACCGGGTTTGCCAGTCATCCAATCAGGCAATATTGTTACGAAGAGGAGCAGGTGAGGAGGGCACGACAGAGAACGGAACGGACAAAGGGAAATTGCACAACTGCACCTCAGACTTTGCCATGCATGGCAGGGTAGGGTGACCAGCAACGACGCAACTCACTTTTCCCTAGAGAGGAGGGCAAGACATTCGCAGATGGAGTATGATGAACTGCTCCAACTGACGCTCGCGGGTGGAGGGCCCAATGGAGTAGACCGACAGCGGCGTGACGCCACCGGAGCCGGGGAAGGAGAAGTGAGGCGCCGGTGATGGAAGAGCGGATGCCGATGGCTGCGGATGATGCTACGGCCGAGTTGTCGGAGGGTGAAAGGGAGCGGACAGTGCGGATACAGTAGGAGCAACGATAGTCACAGCAGCGCTGGCGAGGTGGGGCTCACGTTCGCGAAGCATGGTGGCGATGATGCGTGCCTTGTGTCAGGAGCGAACACGTGTACCACTCGTGTCCTGGCTGGCCACAATTGTAGCAGACTAAGCTGTCGCCGCTCGACTGCTACTGTGGGCCCTTGCCCTTCTTGCCCCTACGTTTCTAGTTGCCGGATGATGAGGCGCCGGAGGATGCAGCTGCTATGGGGGCGGCGACAGCGGTAGGAGAGGCGAGGGCCTCCGTGCGCTGGATGCGTGACTCCTGACGAACCTCCTCAATGCGGAGAAAGAGCTCATGTGCGCAGGGCATGAGGGTGACCTGGGCAGCCATCACGGCAAGAATGTCCTAGGTGTAATGTACGAAGACGTCAGCAAACACATCTGTTGCGCCACGCTTGATGGTGAGGAGCACGGATAGAGGGGGTGGTGCAGCGTCTCCTAGACGGTGAAGGATGTCCTCCGCTCGCATGCATTGAGATGTGACCATCTTCGTCTCCCCTATATGGAGGGAGTTGAACTCCAAATGTAGGCGGATGATCTCTTTCTTACTAGAAAGGCGATGAGGGTGTGTGAGGATGTGCCACGCCGCTATGAGGTCGTGCAAGCCGCCAAAGGATAAGTCGCCAAGGAAGGACTCGAGAGCAAGATGTGAAGTAGGATGGGCGACGGGGAGGAGGGCCCGTACATCGTGACCAGCATCATACACCTGGTCGACTTGGGTAGAGTTGTAGGGCATGACGTAGTATGGCCACAGGCCCTCACCTTGTGCCCTGATGCGGAAGCTCAGCTCCCATCCCCGGCACTCCACGCCAGCCTGGAGCGACGAGGGAGGGATTTCAAATTCATTTGGCCTATGACCAGCACCCAGAGCGGGGCCTAGGACTGAAGTTACAGTCTGCGTTTGGCGTTGGATATGCTGCTACGCCAAACACTGTGTAGTAGAGGAAATGGCGGGACTAACATGCCCGAGTGGAAGGAAGGGCAACGACTACTATTGCTGCTAATACTACTACTACTGTTGTTGTAGTGGCTACTATTACAGCCGCTGTGTCGGCGGCTCCACTACCGCTAGCTATTGCATCGACATTGTGAGCTGCTGGAATATGACGATTAGCAGATCTGACAAACAATCAAGGGCAACAACAGATCTTACAGGGTGTTGGTGCAGCTGCGACTGTTGCTTGTGCTGCTATTGTAGTTGCTATTCCTACTACTACTACTTCTGCTCTGGCAAGTGTTGTTACTGCTACGGCTGCTGTTGCTGCTGTTGCGACATCTTTTGCTACTACTGCTGTTACTAGAATGTCTCTTATGCTGTGAAGCAGACTGAGGGGGCAGCTGAAAACTGCCCCTTTTCTACATGCTCCCGACGCTGGCTCTGACTATGCCATTGCGTCTGCAGCATCGTGCTCTGCCTAGGGTCCGTGTCTGTTGCTGTGTGGCACTGTTTGGCATCGTGGACCGTCGTAGGCACAGCCTAGGTTTGGGCAGCTATAATCATTTGCTGCTGTTTTTCCAGCTAATTCTGACCGCACGACTGCGTTTGCAACGTTGATATTATGGTATGGTCCAATTTTCAGGCAAAACGGACGACGCCCAGAATTTGGGCTATCGGGCGTCTGGCATGGCTCACCGAGAAAACCCTGCCTGCCAGAAAATAGGTCTAGGACTATTTTCTGATTGGCTGGTTAGCTGAGTAACAAGTTCTACACTAGTGGGGGGGAGCTATAACTTGGAGGGGTCTCCCATTGTTGCTTCTTCTTCATTCCTAATCAGTCACTTTCAGTTTTCAGCTGCTCCCTCACTCTGCTTTTCACGTCTCTCATTGCACTCTGTTGTGTTCTCCTGGCTTGTGTACATTAGCATGCAGATGACTGACGGCGAGACTTGACGCGGCTGGAGTGTCGTCCGGTGGAGCCGACGCACGCTAAGGCCTACTCATGGTTTGTCGGAGCCTCCTCCCTACGTCAACGTGCTCAGCTCCATCGGCAAGCCTCCTTGGCGGTCAAGCCGCCGGCGGTCACTGCCTCCACAGAGGCAGTCTGTGTGCTTGTGGTGATGGATCTGACTGTGATGTTGTGTCTACAGCGTCATGCTCTGCCTAGGGTCCACATTTAACATTGCGGGGCACTGTTTGGCACATTCGACCAGTGTAGGCACTGCCTGGGTTCGGGCAGTCATAACTCTTTGCTACTATTTTTCTAGCTGTTTTTGACTGCACAGGTGTGTTCACGACGTCGTTATTATGGTATGGTCCAGTTTTCAGGCAAAACGGATGACGCCCAGGTTTTGGGATGTCGGCCGTCTGGCAGGCCTCACCGAGAAAACCTGCTAGCCTGAAAATAGAGCTATTTTCTGATTGGCTGGTGATCTGAGGAACAAGCTCTATAGAGCTGGGGGGAGCTAGAACTTGGAGGGGTCTCTCATTGTTGCTCATTCTTGATTGCTAATCAGTCACTTCTAGTTTTCAGCTGCTTTCCGGCGCTAACACTGGCACGTGCATCTCTGAGTAACAAACCCAGAGCTCACAGACTTAGACTCTAGAGCAACACACTAAGGAGGCAGCAGACTTAAGCACCGAGCGTGGAAGCCCACACGTTGTATCAACAACGTTGCTACCTCAACCTACTACACAGATTCCAGCTTGGTATCAGAGCCAAAGCGTAGCAGCAGGAGCAGCAGAAGACTGGCGTACAGGTGCCAGACAATGCAGGCAGACCCCCATATGCGCCAGTGCAGGGGAAATGCTGCCGGATTTTTTCCTACAGAATTGACCCGCCTGGTGGCGGCGTCAGAGATTTTCCCACGGCCACTGGGCCAGGGGAAATGCTGTCGGATTTTTCTTACAACACTGAACCCCCACGCTCGACGCGAGGAGGTGAGGGGCAGGCCACGTTTGACATCAACGGACGACAACGCACATCACCCAGGTGCAGTGACTGGCACTAGCAAGCAGCAGCAGCAGCCTGTAGCAGGAGTAGCAGCAGGCTACTATAGCGAGCAGTGGCAGTAGCAGCAAGCCATAGCTGCGTGCAGCAGCAGCAGCTATCAGCAGTAGCAGCTCATAGTAGCTTGCAGCAGCAATAGCCTGTAACGGCAAGCAGTAGCGGCGGCCAGCAGCAGCAATAGCAGCAGCCCGCTGCCCGCAGCTCGTCGCGAGCAGCGAGTTGCAAGTAGCAAGCTCATTGCTCGTTGTGAGCAGCGGGCTGCTGGCAGCGAGCAGCGAGCCCGCTACTCACTGCCTGCTGCCCACAACGAGCAACGAGCTCGCTAAGCAGAAAGAGGGAAAAAAACACATCGAAAAAAAACCCCCATCTCGTCAACAGCTACCTTAGCTGCAACAGCAGCCGCAGCACCTTCCAGCAGTAGCAACAGCATCAGCAGCAGTAGCAATAGCAACTGCAGTAGTAGTAGCAGCACTAGCAACAGCAACAACAGCAGCAGTAGCAGCAGCAACTACATTAACAGCAACAGTAGCAGGAATAGTAGCAGCAGCAGTAGCATCAGTAGCTATAGCATCGGCAGCTACTGCTGATGCTTCAACAGCAGCAGTCACATCTATAGCAGCAGTAGTAATAGTAGCTGCAGCAGCAGCGGCCTCAGCAACAGCCTCTGCTGACATCAGCAGTCGTTCAGCTGATGTCACTATTGAAGTCACTGCTAACGTCATCAAGAAAAAAACGCAATCCTGCAGATTCTAAACAAGATTTGCTGAAGTCAACCTTTTAACAGATTGTGCAGTGTCACCCTGCACAATCTGTCATTAGTCCTTTTGCCTCGACAGATCCGCTTGCCGCTCTTCAGCAATAGCTCGCAACTCTGACACAGCAGCTCGCGGCAATTCAGCCGCCGCTACCCCCATTGCCGCGGCAGTCGCAAGAGTAGCAGCAGCAACCTCCCCCGCAGCAGCCGCACCAACGTCAGCAAGCGTCGTTAGCTCCGCTAGGATACGCGAGCCCGGCCCTATCCTTTGCCACACA
Organism: Penium margaritaceum; assembly: GCA_023375785.1. NCBI lineage: Eukaryota > Viridiplantae > Streptophyta > Zygnematophyceae > Desmidiales > Peniaceae > Penium > Penium margaritaceum. Next base: position 6,683 of record SZWC01018108.1, on the reverse strand, counting down.
GTACTTGGCACAGAAACACACCCTACGCCACTATCGGACGGTGACGTCAATCCTAGGCCCCACTTTGCGTGCCGACCGCAGGCCAAAAGACTTCGAAACCCCACCGCCACCACTTCAAGCTGGCAACAAGTTCCGGAGCTGGGAACTCAGCTTCCAGATCTGGGCACAGGGTGAGGGCCTATGGCCCTACTATGTTCTACCCTTCGACTCCACTCAGGCCGACCAAGTCTACGATGTTGGTCGCACCGTGCGTGCTCTCATCCCTGTCGCCCCTCCAGCCTCATGCCTCACCCTCAAGCCCTTCCTTGGCGACCTCACCACCAGAGCCCTCCCCGACCCAGAATGGCCTGGCACGTACTCATGCACCCTCATTGCCTGTCCAGCGATGCTGAGACCAGCCATATGCTTTGAGAGTTCAACTCCCTTTGCATGGGGGAGACCGAGACGGTCACCTCCTATTGGCATCATACAGAGGACCTACTTTGCCACCTCAAAGATGCCGCACCACCTCCCCTCTCTGCGATCTTGACCGTCAAGCGTGGCGCCACAGAGTCCTTCTCCGACGCCTTCGTCCACTACTCCTAGGACGTTCTCAAGGCGATGGCCGCCCAGGGTACTCTCATGCCCTGGGCGTATGAGCTCTTCCTCTGCATCCAGGAAGCTAGTCAGGAGTCACACATCCATCGCACGGACTCCCTCGCCTCCCCTACCGTCGCCGCTCCTGCCGTCGCGTTAGTGACCATCGTCGTCCCAGCAGCAGCATCCTCCGGCGCCTCCTCCTCTACCAAGAAAAAGAAGAAGGGCAGTGAGCAACAGATCAGTGAATCTGGCAACGCCAACCTCATTTTCCATAACTGTGGCCAGTCTCGACACGGATGGTACACGTGTCTGCTTCCGATTGACGAGGCTCGTGTCATCGCCACCATGCATCACCAGCGCAAGCGTCGCCTTGCGACCAACGCCATCGCCGCCGTTGTTCCTGTCACATCAACGCCACTCGTGACGGCCCCACCTCAGCTTCCTTCACAGCTGTCCGCACCCGCCGCTCTATCACTGGCTTCCTCCTCTCCCTTCCCTCACTCTGGCACCATTACACCGCAGTCAGTATACTCCGTCGGACCCTCCGCTCGTGAACGCCAGCTGGAGCAGTTCATCGCCTTCCAGCTCAGACTTCCTCGCCCTCCTCCCCAGGGAAGTGCAAGTTGCATTGTTGCCAGTTCCTCCCCGTCCTGCATGACAAAGTCGTTGCTGCGTACATGGCCTATATTTCTGCCTGTCCCATCATGTGCCGCCCTCTATTCTTCCGCTCCTCTTTGAGACAATGTTGCCTGGCTAGATGACTGGCACTCACGGTTTGCACATCCGTCCACTTCGTCAGCGTCGCTCGCCCACTGCAATGTGACTGTCAGCGACCTGGCCTCTCCGGTCCAGGATCCGTCAGAGACCTAGATCATCGACTCCGGGGCCATGCATCACATGACGGCCTCGCGCGAGGCCTTCAGTGTGTTTGGTCCCATCACCGATGTCACCGGGGTTCAGACGGGATCTGGTCAGGTCTTGCCCGTTCGTGGTGTCGGCGTTGTTCTTTTCCGTGGTCCTAGAGATGACATCTTCTTGACTGATGTTCTCTTCTTCCCTGGCCTTGAGCTCAACCTCATGTCTGTGTTGGAAATGGAGGAGAGAGGGAGCCTTGGAGCAGCGAGCATGTGTGATTGGAAGGGCATCACTTGTGCTAAAGAATGGTTGTTCAATCACTCAAAATGATGGAGTACATATAGAACTAGAGCTTGGGCAAGTCAGCCCTCTCACAAGCCACACCACTTAGCCATGGAGGCTAAGGCTCACACACTAGAATCCATAATCTCACACAAGGGAGGAAATCAGCCTAGCAATCAGGCTGACCACTCACACACGACCTAGAGAGCTAGAGAATGCTCTCATGGTACACTCCTAGTGGTCACATAACCCACAAACCCATGGAGAATCGCCATGTGTCCATGGCTAGCACACAAGGATCTCACCTCACCTAAAAAGTAAGGAGAGGTACCTTTATCCTAGTCAGCACACTCTGACAAGGCAATCCTAAGACCAAGGACCTTTTTGGATATTTCTCCCATCAGGTCTTGACCCTGGACCTCTTGCCTTTTTCTTTTCTCAGGCTAAGGCATGGAGCCATCACCCATGCCCACCCAGACATCGACGGTCCATGACCCCCGAAACTTCGAAAATTCATATCTCCCAATCCGACCGTTGGATCGGCCTCAAACTTGGACCGTAGACATTTTGCCACATGATCTTTCCAATGGTGAAGT
>SZWC01018107.1:32488-57939 GCA_023375785.1 Penium margaritaceum | reverse complement strand
CCTTGTGCCTTGTGCCTTGTGCCTTGTGCCTTGTGCCTTGTGCCTTGTGCCTTGTGCCTTGTGCCTTGTGCCTTGTGCCTTGTGCCTTGTGCCGTGTGCCTTGTGCCTTGCCATGTTGACTTTGGGAAGTCGAAGTCGATGGCCAAGTCGGAAGTCGAAAGTCGGAAGTCGGCTCCTTATGAGCCAAGTCGGAAGTCGGTTTTCCTCCAACTGGTTAGGAGGCTCACTATGGTGTTCCAAGAACTATGTCTCAAGTACACTATGCTTAAAAATATCAGTTGCGTGTCTTTCAACACTTAATTGATTGCATATGTAGCATGTATATGATGTCACGGGAAGCCGTTTGTAGAGAAAATATAGCAGAACGAGGTGTTTATGCACATCCCCAGATTGAACAGTCATAACTTCCTCAAATCTTAACGGAATTTAGCGATTCAAATTGCGTTGGAACCAGCAACTCACAATCTATATTCCACTACCAATATCTAAGTCGACCTTAAGTCGACATTGACCGACTCTCCGACTTAGACTTTAACCCCAAAAGTCGGAAGTCGAAGTCAACATGGGTGCCTTGTGCCTTGTGCCTTGTGCCTTGTGCCTTGTGTCTTGTGCCTTGTGCCTTGTGCCTTGTGCCTTGTGCCTTGTGCCTTGTGCCTTGTGCCTTGTGCCTTGTGCCTTGTGCCTTCTGCCTTCTGCCTTGTGCCTTGTGCCTTGTGCCTTGTGCCTTGTCCCTTGTGCCTTGTGCCTTGTGCCTTGTGCCTTGTGCCTTGTGCCTTGTGCCTTGTGCCTTGTGCCTTGTGCCTTGTGCCTTGTGCCCTGCGCCTTGTGCCTTGTGCCTTGTTCCGTGTGCCTTGTGCCTTCTGCCTTCTGCCTTCTGCCTTGTGCCTTGTGCCTTGTGTCCGTGCCTTGTGCCTTGTGCCTTGAGCCTCGTGCCTCCTGTCTCGTGCCTCATGCCTCGTGCCTTATGCCTTGTGCCTTGTGCCTTGTACCTTATGCCCTGTGCCTTGTGCCTTGTGCCCTGCGCCTTGTGCCTTGTGCCTTGTTCCGTGTGCCTTGTGCCTTCTGCCTTCTGCCTTCTGCCTTGTGCCTTGTGCCTTGTGTCCGTGCCTTGTGCCTTGTGCCTTGAGCCTCGTGCCTCCTGTCTCGTGCCTCATGCCTCGTGCCTTATGCCTTGTGCCTTGTGCCTTGTACCTTATGCCCTGTGCCTTGTGCCTTGTGCCCTGCGCCTTGTGCCTTGTGCCTTGTTCCGTGTGCCTTGTGCCTTCTGCCTTCTGCCTTCTGCCTTGTGCCTTGTGCCTTGTGTCCGTGCCTTGTGCCTTGTGCCTTGAGCCTCGTGCCTCCTGTCTCGTGCCTCATGCCTCGTGCCTTATGCCTTGTGCCTTGTGCCTTGTACCTTATGCCCTGTGCCTTGTGCCTTGTGCCCTGCGCCTTGTGCCTTGTGCCTTGTTCCGTGTGCCTTGTGCCTTCTGCCTTCTGCCTTCTGCCTTGTGCCTTGTGCCTTGTGTCCGTGCCTTGTGCCTTGTGCCTTGAGCCTCGTGCCTCCTGTCTCGTGCCTCATGCCTCGTGCCTTATGCCTTGTGCCTTGTGCCTTGTACCTTATGCCCTGTGCCTTGTGCCTTGTGCCCTGCGCCTTGTGCCTTGTGCCTTGTTCCGTGTGCCTTGTGCCTTCTGCCTTCTGCCTTCTGCCTTGTGCCTTGTGCCTTGTGTCCGTGCCTTGTGCCTTGTGCCTTGAGCCTCGTGCCTCCTGTCTCGTGCCTCATGCCTCGTGCCTTATGCCTTGTGCCTTGTGCCTTGTACCTTATGCCCTGTGCCTTGTGCCTTGTGCCCTGCGCCTTGTGCCTTGTGCCTTGTTCCGTGTGCCTTGTGCCTTCTGCCTTCTGCCTTCTGCCTTGTGCCTTGTGCCTTGTGTCCGTGCCTTGTGCCTTGTGCCTTGAGCCTCGTGCCTCCTGTCTCGTGCCTCATGCCTCGTGCCTTATGCCTTGTGCCTTGTGCCTTGTACCTTATGCCCTGTGCCTTGTGCCTTGTGCCCTGCGCCTTGTGCCTTGTGCCTTGTTCCGTGTGCCTTGTGCCTTCTGCCTTCTGCCTTCTGCCTTGTGCCTTGTGCCTTGTGTCCGTGCCTTGTGCCTTGTGCCTTGAGCCTCGTGCCTCCTGTCTCGTGCCTCATGCCTCGTGCCTTATGCCTTGTGCCTTGTGCCTTGTACCTTATGCCCTGTGCCTTGTGCCTTGTGCCCTGCGCCTTGTGCCTTGTGCCTTGTTCCGTGTGCCTTGTGCCTTCTGCCTTCTGCCTTCTGCCTTGTGCCTTGTGCCTTGTGTCCGTGCCTTGTGCCTTGTGCCTTGAGCCTCGTGCCTCCTGTCTCGTGCCTCATGCCTCGTGCCTTATGCCTTGTGCCTTGTGCCTTGTACCTTATGCCCTGTGCCTTGTGCCTTGTGCCCTGCGCCTTGTGCCTTGTGCCTTGTTCCGTGTGCCTTGTGCCTTCTGCCTTCTGCCTTCTGCCTTGTGCCTTGTGCCTTGTGTCCGTGCCTTGTGCCTTGTGCCTTGAGCCTCGTGCCTCCTGTCTCGTGCCTCATGCCTCGTGCCTTATGCCTTGTGCCTTGTGCCTTGTACCTTATGCCCTGTGCCTTGTGCCTTGTGCCCTGCGCCTTGTGCCTTGTGCCTTGTTCCGTGTGCCTTGTGCCTTCTGCCTTCTGCCTTCTGCCTTGTGCCTTGTGCCTTGTGTCCGTGCCTTGTGCCTTGTGCCTTGAGCCTCGTGCCTCCTGTCTCGTGCCTCATGCCTCGTGCCTTATGCCTTGTGCCTTGTGCCTTGTACCTTATGCCCTGTGCCTTGTGCCTTGTGCCCTGCGCCTTGTGCCTTGTGCCTTGTGCCTTGTGCCTTGTGCCTTGTGCCTTGTGCCTTGTGCCTTGTGCCTTGTGCCTTGTGCCTTGTGCCTTGTGCCTTGTGCCTTGTGCCTTGTGCCTTATGCCCTGTGCCCTATGCCTTGTGTCCTGTGCAAAGTTTATGCAAAACGTTTATGCAAAACGTTTATGCACAAAGTTCATGCACAAAGTTTATGCACAAGGTTTATGCACAACGTTTATGTAAAACGTTTATGCACAAAGATTATGCACAAACTTTATGCACAAAGTTTATGCACAAAGTTCATGCACAAAGCTTATGAACAAAGTTTATGCACAAATTTTATGCACAAAGTTTATGCAGAAAGATTATGTGCAAAGTTTATGCAGACGTTTATGCACAAACTTTATGCACAGAGTTCATGCACAACGTTTATGCACAAAGATGATGCACAATGTTTATGCACAAAGTTTATGCACAAAGTTTATGCACAATGTTTATGCACAAAGTTTATGCACAACGTTTATGCACAAAGGTTAGGCACAAAGATTATGCACAAAATTTATGCACAAAGTTTATGTAGAAACTTTATGCACAAAGTTTATGCACAAAGTTTGTGCAGAACGTTTATGCACAAAGTTTATGCACAAAGTCTATGCAAAACTTTTATGCACAATGTTTATGCAGAAAGTTTATGCACAACATTTATGCACAAACTAAATGCAGAAAGTTTATGCACAAGCTTTATGCACAAAGTTTATGCACAAAGTTTATGCGCAATGTTAAGGCACAAACTTTATGCAAAAAGTTTATGCACAAGGTTTAGGCACATAGTTTATGCACAAAGTTTATGCAAAACGTTTATGCACAAAGTTTATGCAAAACGTTTATTCACAAAGTTTAAGCAAAAGTTTATGCAGAACGTTTATGCACAAAATGTGTGCACAAAGTTTATGCACAACGTTTACGCACAAAGTTTATGCACAGAGTTTATGCACAAAGTTTGTGCAGAACGTTTATGCACAACGTTTCTGCAGAAAAAATTATGCAAAACGTTTATGCAAAAAGTTTATGCACAAAGTTTAGGAACAAAGTTTATGCACGAAGTTTATGCGCAATGTTAATGCACAAAGTATATGCACAAAGTTCATGCACAAAGTTTATGTACAAAGTTTATGCACAAAGTTTATGCACAAAGTCTTAGGCACAAAGTTTATGCACAATGTTTATGAACAAAGTTTATGCACAAATTTTGTGCAGAAAGTTTATGCACAACGTTTATGCACAAAGTGTATGCAGAAATTTTACACACAAAAGTTGTGCACAACGTTTATGCACAACGTTTCCGCACAAAGTTTATGCACAGAGTTTATGCACAATGTTTATGCAGAAACTTTATGCACATTGTTTATGCAGAAAGTTTATGCAGAAAGGTTATGCACATACTTTATGCACAAAGTTTATGTACAACGATTATGCAAAAATTTTGTGCACAACGTTTATGCACAAAGTTTATCCACAAAGTTTATGCCCAACGTTTATGCACAAATGTTATGCACAATGTTTATGCACAAAGCTTATGGACAAAGTTTATGCACAAAGATCATGCGCAAAGTTTATGCACAACGTTTATGCACAAAGTTTATGAACAACGCTCAAACGCAAAGTTTATGCACAAATGTTATGCAAAAGGTTTATGCAAAACGTTTATGCACAAAGTCTATGCACAAAGTTTATGCACGAAGTGTATGCACAACGTTTATGCACAACGTTTATGCACAAAGTGTATGCACAACGTTTATGCACAAACTTTATGCACAACGTTTATGCACAACGTTTATGCACAACGCTTTTACACAAAGTTTATGTACAAATTTTATGCACAAGATTTATGCACAACGTGTATGCACAAAGTTTACACACAACGTTTATTCACCAAGTTTATGCACAAAGTTCATGCACAAAGTTTATGAAAAGGTTTATGCACAAAGTGTATGCACAAAGTGTATGCACAAGGTTTATGCACAAAGTTAATGCACAAAGTTTATGCAAAACCTTTACGCACAAAGTTTATGCACAACATTTATGTAAAACGTTTATGCACAAACTTTATGCACAAACTTTATGCACAATGTTTATGCACAAAGTTTATGCACGAAGTTTATGCAAAACGTTTATGTACAACGTTTATGCACAAAGTTCATGCACAAAGTTTATGCACAAGGTTTATGCACAAAGTTTATGCACAAAGTTTATGCACAAAGATTATGCACAAACTTTATGCACAAAATTTATGCACAACGTTTATGTAAAACGTTTATACACAAAGTTTATGCACAAAGTTTATGCACAAAGTTTATGCACAAAGTTCATGCACAAAGTTTATGAACAAAGTTTATGCACAACGTTTATGCACAAAGTTTATGTGCAAAGTTTATGCAGACGTTTATGCACAAACGTTATGCACAAAGTTCATGCAGAACGTTTATGCACAAAGTTGATGCACAATGTCTATGCACAAAGTTTATTCAGAAGTTTTGTGCACAATGTTTATGCACAATGTTTTTGCACTACGTTTATGCAGAAAGGTTAGGCACAAAGATTATGCACAAATTTTATGCACAAAGTTTATGCAGAAACTTTATGCACAAAGTTTATGCACAAAGTTTATGCAGAAAGTTTATGCACAAAGTTTATGAACAAAGTCTATGCAGAAAGTTTATGCACAACATTTATGAAGACATAAATGTTATGTCTTATTAAACATTATGCACAAAGGTTATGCACGAAGGTTATGCACAAAGTTTTTGCACAAATTTTATGCACAATGGTTCTCGGAACGTTTATGCACAAGTGTTATGCACAACATTTATGAAGACATAAGTGTTATGTCTTATTAAACATTATGAACAAAGGTTATGCACGAAGTTATGCACAAAGTTTTTGTACAAGTTTTATGCACAATGGTTCTCGGAACGTTTATGCACAAGTGTCATGCAGAAAGCGTATGCACAACGTTTATGCACATAGTTTATGCACAAAGGGTATGCGCAAAGTTGATGCACAACGTTTATGCAAAACGTTTATGCACAAACTTTATGCAACATAATTATGCACAAAGTTTATGCACAAACTTTATGCACAAAGTTTATGCACGAAGTTATGCACAAACTTTATGCACAACATTTATGCAAAACGGTATGCACAAAGTTTATGCACAAAGTGTATGCACAAAGGTTCTTCACAAAGTTTATTCACAAAGGTTATGCAAAATGTTTATGCACAACGTTTATGCACAAAGTTTATGCACAAAATTCATGCACAAAGTGTATGTACAACTTTTATGCAGAACATTAATGCACAAGGTTTATGCACAACGTTTATGCACAAAGTTCATGCACAAAGTTCATGCACAAAGTTTATGCACAAAGTTTATGCACAAAATTTATGCATAAAGTTTATGCATAAACTTTATGCACAAAGTTTATGCACAAAGTTTATCAACAAAGTTTATGCACAAAGATTATGCACAAAGTATATGTTCAATGGTAATGCACAAGGTTTATGCACAATTTTTATGCACAATGTTTGATCACAAACTTTATGCACAAAGTTTATGCACAACGTTTATGCACAAACATTATGCACACAGGTTTTGCACAAACGTAATGCACAAAGTTTATGCACAATAGTTCTGCACAAAGTTTATGCACAAACATTTTGCACAACGTTTAGGCTAAGTTTTTAGGCACAACGTTTATGCACAACGTGTATGCAAAAAGTTTATGCACAAATTTTATGCACCAAGTTTATGCACAACGCTTATGTATAACGTTTATGTAGAACGTTTATGCACAAAGTTTATGCACAACGTGTATACACAAGTTTTATGCACAATTTTTATGCACAACTTTTATGCACAACGTTTATGCAAATCGTTCATGCACAAAGTTTATCAGAAATGTTTATGCACAAAGTTTATGCACAAAGATTATGCACAGTTTTTATGCACAAAGTTTATGCACAAAGTCATGCACAAATATTATGCACAACGTTTATGCACAAAGTTTATGCACGAAGTGTATGCACAGCGTTTATGCACAACATTTATGTACAAAGTTTATGCACAAAGTTTATGGACAAATTTAATGCACAGTTTTTATGCACAAAGTTTATGCACAACGTTTATGAACTAATTTTATGCACAAAGTTTATGTAGAACGTTTATGCACAAAGTATATGCACAACGTTTATGGACAAAGGTTATGCAAAATGTTTATGCACAACGTTTACCCACAAAGTTTATGCACAAATTCTTTGCAGAACCTTTAAGCACAAAGTTTATGCAGAAATTCTATGCACAAAGATTATCTATGAAGCTGATGCAGAACGTTTAAGAACAAAGTTTATGCTGAAAGTCTATGCACAAAGTTTATGCACAAAGTTTATGCAAAGCGTTTACGCACAAAGGTTATGCACAAAGTTTGTGCACAATGTTTAGGCACAAATTTTATGCACAGAGTTTTTGCACAACGTTTGTGCACAAAGTTTATGCACAAATTGTATGCACAAAGTTTATGCACAAGGTTCATGGACAACGTTTTTGCACAAAGTTTATGCACAAATGTTTTGCACAAAGTTTATACACAAAGTTTATGCAGAACGTTTATGCACTAAGTTTATGCAAGATATTTATGCACGAAATTCATGCACAACGTTTATGCACAATGTTTATGCAAAATTATTATGCACAAAGTTCATGCACAAAGTTTATGCACAAAGTTGTTTAACAAAGTTATGCACAACGTTTATGCATAACGTTTATACACAAAGTTATGCACACAGTTTATGCACATTTTTTATGCACAGAGTTTATGCTCAAAGGTTATGCACAACGTTTATGCACGAATGTTATGCACAAAGTTAATGCACAAAGTTTATGCACAACGTTTAAGCAGAAAAATTATACACAAAGGTTATGCACAACGATTATGCACAAAGTTCATGTGCAATGTTTATACACAAAGGTTCTCGCAGGATTTATGCAAAAATATTATGCAGAAAGCTTATACACAAAGTTTATGCACAACGTTTATGCCCAAAGTTTATGCACAAAGCTATGCACAATACTTATGCACAACATTTATGCACAAAGGTATGCACAATGTTTATGCACAAAGTGTATGCACAAAGGTTCTGCACAAAGGTTTATGCACAAAATGTATGCAAAACGTTTAAGCATAACGTTTATGTACAACGTTTATGCACAAAGTTTATGCACAAAGTTTATGCACAAAGTGTATGCACAACGTTTATGCAAAACGTTTTTGCACAAACGTTTATGCACAACGTTTATGTACAAAGTTCATGCACAAAGTTTATTCACAAAGTTTATACACAAAGTTTATGCATAAAGTTTATCCAAAACGTTTATGCACAATGTTTATGAACAAAGTTGATGCACAAAGTTTATGCACAAAGTTTATGCACAAAGTTTATGCACAAAGTATATGCTCAACGTTTATGGACAAAGTTTATGCACAACATTTATAAACAAAGTTGATGCACAAAGTTTATGCAAAACGTTTATGCACAAAGTTTATGCACAAATGTTATGCAGAACAGTTATGCACAAAGTTTATGCACAAAGTTAATGCACAATGGTTCTGCACAGAGTTTATGCACAGATTTAATGCACAACGTTTATGCACAATGCTTATGCACATCGTTTTGCCAAAACGTTTATGCACAAAGTGTATACACAACGTTTATGCACAAAGTTTATGCGCAACGTGTATGCACAAAGTTTTTTGCGCAAAGTCCATGCAGAGTGTTTATGCACAAAGTTTATGGACAAAGTTTATGCACAAAGCTTATGCAAACCGTTTATGCACAAGGTTTATGCACAACGTTTATGCACACAGTGTATGCACAAAGTTCATGCACAAAGTTTATGCACAAAGTGAATGCACAAATGTTATGCACAAAGTTTATGCACAACGTTTATGCACAAAGTTTATAGACAAAGTTTATGTACAAACATTATGCACAAATTTTATGTACAAATTGTATGCACAACGTTTATGCACAACGTTTATGCTTAACGTTTATGCACAACGTTTATGCACAAAGTTAATAAAAAATGTGTATGCACAAAGTTGATTCACAAAGATTATGCACAATGTTTATGCACAAAGTTTTTGCACAAAGTCATGCACAAATGTTATGCACAACGTCTATGCACAACGTTTATGCACAAATGTTATGCACAACGTTTATGAACAACGTTTATGCACAAAGTTTATGCACAGAGTCTATGCACAAAGTTTATGCACAACGTTTATGCAGAAAGTGTATGCATAAAGTTTATGCACAATGTTTATGCACATGTTTATGCACAACGTTTATGCAGAACATTTATGCAAAACGTTTATGCACAAAGTTTATGCACAAAGGTTATGCAAAATGTTTGTGCACAACGTTTATGCATAAATTTTTTGCACAAAGTTTATGCAGAACGTTTAAGCACAAAGGTTATGCAGAACGTGCATGCAGAAAGTTCATGCACAAAGTTTATGCAGAACGTTTAAGAAAAACATTTATGCAGAAAGTTTATGCACAAAGCTTATGCAGAAAGTTTATGCACAAAGTTTGTGCTCAACGTTCAGGCAAAAAGTTTATGCACAGATCTTATGCACAAAGCTTGTGCACAAAGGTTATACACAAATTGTATGCACAGAAATTATGTGCAAGGTTCATGGACAAAGTTTTTGCACAAAGTTTATGCACAAATGTTATGCACAAAGTTTATGCAGATTGTTTATGCAGAAAGGTTATACACAAAGCTTATGCACAAAGTTTATGCACAATGTTTAGGCACAAAGCTTATGCACAATGCTTGTGCACAAAGTTTATGCACAAATTGTATACACAACGTTTATGCACAACATTCATGCACAAAGTTTATGCAAACCTTTTATGCAGACGTTTTATGCACAAAGTTTCTGCACAAAGTTTATGCAGAACTTTTATACACAAAGTTTATGCACAAAGTTTATGCAAAATATTTATGCACAAAGTTTATGCACAAAGTTTATGCACAAATGTTATGCACAATGTTTATGCAAAATGTTTATGCACAAATTTCATTCACAACGTTTATGCACAAAGTTTATGAACAAAGTTATGCACAACGTTTATGCATAACGTTTATACACAAAGTTATGCACAAACTTTATGCACAACGTTTATGCACAAAGTTTATGCACAAAGTTTGTGCACAATGTTTATGCACAGAGCTTATGCACAAAGTTTATGCACAACGTTTATGCACTATCTTTATGCACAAAGTTTATGCGCACATTTTATGCACAACGTTTATGCACAAACACTATGCACAAAGGTTATGCACAAAGTTAATGCACAAATATTATGTACAAAGTTTATGAACAAAGTTTATGCACAAAGTTTATGCACAAATTTTATGCACAAAGTTTATGCACAACGTTTATGCACAAAGTTTATGCACAAATGTTATGCAGAAAGCTTACGCACAACGTTTATACACAAAGTTTATGCACACAATTTATGCACAAAGTTTATGCACAAAGTTTATGCACAATATTTAAGCAAAACGTTTATGCACAATCTTCATGCAAAATGTGTATGCACAAAGTTTATGCACAAAGTTTATGCACAACGTTTATGCACAAAGTTTATGCACAAAGTTTATGCACAACATTTATGCGCAAACACTATGCACAAAGGTTATGCACAAAGTTTATGTACAAAGATTCTCGCAAAGTTTATGCACAAATGTTATGCAGAAAGCTTATGCACAACGTTTATACACAAAGTTTATACTCAAAGTTTATGCACAAAGTTTATGCACCAACTTTATGCACAAAGTTTATGCACAACGTTTATGCATAAGCATTATGCACAAAGGTTATGCACGAAGGTTATGCACAAAGTTTTTGCACAAATTTTATGCACAATGGTTTTCGGAAAGTTTATGCACAAGTGTCATGCAGAAAGCGTATGCACAACGTTTATGCACAAAGTTTATGCACAAAGTGTATGCACAAAGTTGATGCACAACGTTTATGCAAAACGTTTATGCACAAACTTTATGCAAAGTAATCATGCACAAAGTTTATGCACAAAGTTTATGCACAAAGTTATGCACAAAGTTTATGCACAACATTTATGCACAAAGGTATGCACAAAGTTTATGCACAAAGTGTATGCACAAAGGTTCTTCACAAAGTTTATTCACAAAGGTTATGCAAAATGTTTATGCACAACGTTTATGCACAAAGTTTATGCACAAAATTTATGCACAAAGTTTATGTACAACTTTTATCCACAACGTTAATGCACAAAGTTTATGCACAACGTTTATGCACAAAGTTTATGCACAAAGTTCATGCACAAAGTTTATGCACAAAGTTTATGCACAAAATTTATGCACAAAGTTTATACAGAAACTTTATGCACAAAGTTTATGCACAAAGTTTATCAACAAAGTTTATGCACAAAGATTATGCACAAAGTGTATGTTCAACGGTAATGCACAAGGTTTATGCGCAATGTTTATGCACAATGTTTGATCACAAAGTTTATGCACAAAGTTTATGCACAAACATTATGCATACAGGTTTTGCACAAACGTAATGCACAAAGTTTATGCACAATAGTTCTGCACAAAGTTTATGCACAAACATTTTGCACAACGTTTAGGCTCAGTTTTTAGGCACAACGTTTATGCACAACGTGTATGCAAAAAGTTTATGCACAAAGTTTATGCACAAAGTTTATGCACAACGCTTATGTATAACGTTTATGTAGAACGTTTATGCACAAAGTTTATGCACAACGTGTATACACAAATTTTATGCACAATTTTTATGCACAACGTTTATGCACAACGTTTATGCAAAACGTTCATGCACAAAGTTTATCAGAAATGTTTATGCAAAAAGTTGATGCACAAAGATTATGCACAATGTTTATGCACAAAGTTTATGCACAAAGTCATGCACAAATTTTATGCACAACGTTTATGCAGAACGTTTATGCACAAAGTGTATGCACAACGTTTATGCACAACATTTATGTACAACGTTTATGCACAAAGTTTATGGACAAATTATATGCACAATTTTTATGCACAAAGTTTATGCACAACGTTTATGCACTGATTTTATGCACAAAGTTTATGTAGAACGTTTATGCACAAAGTATATGCACAACGTTTATGGACAAAGGTTATGCAAAATGTTTATGCACAACGTTTACCCACAAAGTTTATGCACAAATTTTTTGCAGAACCTTTAAGCACAAAGTTTATGCAGAAATTCTATGCACAAAGATTATCCACGAAGTTTATGCAGAACGTTTAAGAAAAAAGTTTATGCAGAAAGTCTATGCACAAAGTTTATGCACAGAGTTTATGCAAAACGTTTACGCACAAAGTTTATGCACAAAGTTTGTGCACAACGTTTAGGCACAATTTTTATGCACAGAGTTTATGCACAACGTTTGTGCACAAAGGTTATGCACAAATTGTGTGCACAAAGTTTATGCACAAGGTTCATGGACAAAGTTTTTGCACAAAGTTTATGCACAAATGTTTTGCACAAAGTTTATACACAAAGTTTATGCAGAACGTTTATGCACTAAGTTTATGCAAGATGTTTATGCACGAAATTCATGCACAACGTTTATGCACAATGTTTATGCAAAATTATTATGCACAAAGTTCATGCACAAAGTTTATGCACAAAGCTTTTTAACAAAGTTATGCACAATGTTTATGCATAACGTTTATACACAAAGTTATGCACACAGTTTATGCACAATGTTTATGCACAGTGTTTATGCTCAAAGGTTATGCACAACGTTTATGCACGAATTTTATGCACAAAGTTAATACACAAAGGTTATGCACAACGTTTATGCACAAAGTTCATGTGCAATGTTTATACACAAAGGTTCTCGCAGGGTTTATGCAAAAATGTTATGCAGAAAGCTTATGCACAAAGTTTCTGTACAACGTTTATGTCCAAAGTTTATGCACAAAGCTATGCACAATACTTATGCACAACATTTATGCACAAAGGTATGCACAATGTTTATGCACAAAGTGTATGCACAAAGGTTCTGCACAAAGGTTTATGCACAAAATGTATGCAAAACGTTTAAGCATAACGTTTATGTACAATGTTTATGCACAAAGTTTATGCACAAAGTTTATGCACAAAGTGTATGCACAACGTTTATGCAAAACGTTTTTGCACAAACGTTTATGCACAACGTTTATGTACAAAGTTCATGCACAAAGTTTATTCACAAAGTTTATACACAAAGTTTATGCATAAAGTTTATCCAAAACGTTTATGCACAATGTTTATGAACAAAGTTTATGCACAAAGTTTATGCACAAAGTTTATGCACAAAGCTTATGCACAAAGTATATGCTCAACGTTTTTGGACAAAGTTTATGCACAACATTTATAAACAAAGTTTATGCACAAAGTTTATGCAAAACGTTTATGCACAAAGTTTATGCACAAATATTAGCAGAACAGTTATGCACAAAGTTTATGCACAACGTTAATGCACAATGGTTCTGCACAAAGTTTATGCACAAATTTTATGCACAACGTTTATGCACAATGCTTATGCACAACGTTTTGCCAAAATGTTTATGCACAAAGTGTATGCACAACGTTTATGCACAAAGTTTATGCGCAACGTTTACGCACAAAGGTTTTTGCGCAAAGTCCATGCAGAGTATTTATGCACAAAGTTTATGGACAAAGTTTATGCACAAAGTTTATGCAAACCGTTAATGCACAAGGTTTATGCACAAAGTTTATGCACACAGTGTATGCACAACGTTTATGCACAAAGTTTATGCACAAAGTGAATGCACAAAGTTTATGCACAAAGTTTATGCACAACGTTTATGCACAAAGTTTATAGACAAAGTTTATGTACAAACTTTATGCACAAATTTTATGTGCAAATTGTATGCACAACGTTTATGCACATCGTTTATGCTTAACGTTTTTGCACAACGTTTATGCACAAAGTTAATAAAAAATGTTTATGCACAAATTTGATTCACAAAGATTATGCACAATGTTTATGCACAAAGGTTTTGCACAAAGTCATGCACAACTGTTATGCACAACGTTTATGCACAACGTTTATGCACAAATGTTATGCACAACATTTATGAACAACGTTTATGCACAAAGCTTATGCACAGAGTTTGTGCACAAAGTTTATGCACAAAGTTTATGCAGAAAGTGTATGCATAAAGTTTATGCACAATGTTTATGCACACGTTTATGCACAACGTTTCTGTAGAACATTTATGCAAAACGTTTATGCACAAATTTTATGCACAAAGGTTATGCAAAATGTTTGTGCACAACGTTTATGCACAAATGTTTTGCACAAAGTTTATGCAGAACGTTTAAGCACAAAGGTTATGCATAACGTGTATGCAGAAAGTTCATGCACAAAGTTTATGCAGAACGTTTAAGAAAAACATTTATGCAGAAAGTTTATGCACAAAGTTTATGCACAAAGTTTGTGCTCAACGTTTAGGCAAAAAATTTATGCACAGAGTTTATGCACAAAGTTTGTGCACAATGTTTATGCACAAATTGTATGCACAAAAATTATGTGCAAGGTTCATGGACAAAGTATTTGCACAAAGTTTATGCACAAATGTTATGCACAAAGTTTATGCAGAACGTTTATGCAGAATGTTTATGCACAAAGTTTATGCACAAAGTTTATCCACGAAATTTATGCACGAAGTTCATGCACAATGTTTATGAACAAAGTTTATGCAAAATGTTTATGCACAACGTTTGTGCACAACGTTTTTGCACAAAGTTAATGAACAAAGTGATGCACAACATTCATGCATAACGTTTATACACAACGTTATGCACACAGTTTATGCACAACGTTGATGCACAAAGGTTATGCACAAATTGTGTGAACAAAGTTAATGCACAAAGTTTATGCACAATTTTTAATCAGAAGTAATTATGCACAAAGGTTATGCACAGGTTTATGCACAAATTGTATGTACAATGTTTACGCACAAAGGTTCTTGCAAAGTTTATGCAAAAATGTTATGCAGAAAGCTTATGCACAAAGTTTCTGCACAAAGTTTATGCCCAAAGATTATGCACAAAGTTATGCAAAAAACTTATGCACAACATTTTTGCACAAAGGTATGCACAATGTTTACATTCAAAGTGTATTCACAAATGTTCTTCACAAACGTTTATGCACAAAGTTTATGCACAAAGTTTATGCACAAAGTTTCTGCACAAAGTGTATGCACAACGTTTATGCAAAACGTTTATGCACAAACGTTTATGCACAAAGTTTATGCACAAATTTCATGCACAAAGTTTATGCACAAAGTTTATACACAAAGTTTATGCATAAAGTTTATCCAACACGTTTATGCACAATGTTTATGCACAAAGTTGCTGCAAAAGGTTGATGCACACAGTTAATGCACAAAGCTTATGCACAAAGTGTATGCTCAATGTTTATGGAAAATGTTTATGCACGAAGTTTACAAACAAAGTTTATGCACAACATTTATGCAAAACGATTATGCACAGAGTTTATGCACAAATATTATGCACAACGTTTATGCACAAAGTTTATACACAAAGTTTCTACACAAAGTTTATGCAAAATGTTTATGCACAAAGTTTATGCACAAATTTCATGCACAAAGTTTATGCAAAGTGTTAATGCACAAAGTTTATTTACAAAGTTTATTCTCAAAGTTTATGGACAAAGTTATGCACAACGTTTATGCACAAAGTTTATACACAACGTTATGCACAAAGTTTATGCACAACGTTTATGCACAAAGTTTATGCACAAAGTTTATGCGCAACGTTTATGCACACTGTTAATGTAGAACTTTTATACACAAGGTTTATGCACAAAGTTTATGCACAAAGTTTTTGCACAAAGTTTATGCACAAAGTTTGTGCACAACATTTATGCACTAAGTTCATGCACAAAGTTTATGCACAATGTTTATGCAAAAATTTTATGCACAAAGTTTATGCACAAAGTGTTTGTAGAACGTTTATGCACAAAGGTTATGCACAAAGTTTATGCACAAAGTTTGTGCAGAAAGCTTATGCCCAAAGTTTATGCACAAAGTTTATGCACAAAGTTCATGCAAAACGTTTATGCACAAAGTTTATGCAGAATGTTTATTCACAACGTTTATGCACAAAGTTTATGAACAAATTTTATGCACAAAGTTTATGCACAAAGTTAGTGCACAAAGTTTATGCACAAAGTTTATGCACAAAGGTGAGGCACAAAGTTTATGCACAAAGTTTATGCACAAAGTGTATGCATAACGTTTATGCACAACGTTTATGCACAAAGTTTATGCAGAAAGTTTATGAACAAAATTTGTACACAAAGTTTATGCACAACGTTTACGCACAAAATTGATGCACACAGTTTATGCAACAATTTTTTGCACAATGTTTATGCATAAAGTTTATGCCAAACGTTTATGCACAAATGTTATGCACAAAGTTTATGTACAACGTTTATGCCCAAAGTTTATGCACAACGTTTATGCACAAAGTTTATGCATAAATTTTATGCACACTGTTTGTGCACAAAGTTTATTCACAATGTTTATGAACAGATTTCATGCACAAATATTATGCACAAATTTTATTGACAAATTTTATGCACAAAGATTATGCAAAAAGTCTATGCACAAAGTTTATAGACAAAGTTTATGCACAAGGATTATGCACAAAGGTTATGCACAAAGTTGGTGCACAAGTTTTATAAAAAACGTTTATGCACAAAGATTATTCACAATGTTTATAAACAAAATTTATGCAGAACGTTTATGCACAAAGTTTAGACACAAAGTTTATTCACAAAGTTTATTCAGAAAGTGTATGCACAACGTTTATGCATAAAGTGTGTGCACAACGTTTATGTACATAGTCTATGCACAACGTTTATGCACAAAGTTTATGCACAACGTTTATGCACAAATTTTATGCACAAAGCTTATGCACAGAGTTTATGCACAAAGTTTATGCAGAATGTTTATGAACAAAGTCTATGCACAAAGTTTATGCACAAAGCTTATGCACAACGTTTATACACAAAGTGTATGCACAACGTTTATGCACAAAGCGTATGCACATAGTTTGTCCACAACGTTTATGCACAACGTTTATGCACAAAGTGTATGCACAAATTTTATGCACAAAGTTTATGCACATAGCTTATGCACACATTTTATGCACAAAGTTTATGCACAAAGTGTATGCACAAAGTTTATACAGAACGATTATGGAAAACACTTATGCACAACGTTTATGCAGAACGTTTATGCACAAAGTTTATGCACAACATTCATGGACAAAGTTTATGCACAAATTTTGTAAACAACGTTTATGCACAAAGTTTATGCCCAAGGTCTATGCAGAAAGTCTATGCACAACGTTTATACACCAAGTTTATGCACAAAGTTTATGCAGAATGTTTATTCACAACGTTTATGCACAAAGTTTATGCATAAGGTTTATGCAAAACGTTTATGCACAAGTTTAATGCACAATATTCAGGCACATAGTTTATGAAGAAAGTTTATGTACAAACTATATGCACAAAGCTCATGCACAACGTTTATGCAAAAATTCTATTAACAACGTTTATGCACAAAGTTTATGCACAAAGTTTATGCACAAATTTTATGCACAAATTTTATGCACAAAGTTTCTGCAAAAACTTTATGCACAAAGTTTATGCACAAAGTTTATGCACAATGTTTAGGCACAAATTTTATGCACAACGTTTAAGCACAAAGCTTATGCACAAAGTTTAAGCATAAATTGTATGCACAATATTTATGCACAACGTTCATGGACAACGTTTATGCATGAAGTTTATGCAAAAATGTTATGCATAAAGTATATGTAGAACGTTTATGCACAAAGTTTATGCAAAAAGTTTCAACACAAAGTTTATGCAAACTTTTTATGCACGAAGTTTATGAACAACGTTTATGCACAAAGTTTATGCAAAATGTTTATGCACAAAGTTTATGCACAAAGTTTATGAACAAAGTTATGCACAACGTTTATGCATAACGTTTATACACAAAGTTATGCACGAAGTTTATGCACAATGTTTATGCACAAAGTTTATGCACAGAATTTATGTACAACATTTATGCACAATGTTTATGCACAAAGTTTATGAACAAAGTTTATGCACAATGTTTATGCACAAAGGGTGTGAACAAATTTCATGCACAAAGTTTATGCACAAGATTTATGCACAAATTTTATGCACAAAGTTTATGCACAATGTTCATGCAAAACGTTTATGCACAATGTTTGTGCACAATGTTTATGCAAAAAGTTCAGTCACAAATTTTATGCGCAAAGTTTATGCACAAAGTTTATGCAGAACGTTTATGCACAAAATTCATGCACAACATTTATGCACACATTTTATGCACAAAGTTTATGCACAAGGTTTATGCACAAAGTTTCTGCACAAAGTATATGCACAATGTTTATGCACAACGTTTATGCACAAAAATTTTGCACAAAGTTTATGCACAAAGCTTATGCAGAATGGTTATGCACAATGTTTATGCACAAAGTTTATGCACTAAGTTTATGCACAGGTTTTGTGAACATCGTTTATGCACAGAGTTTATGCACAAAACTTATGAAAAAGTATATGCAGAAAGTTTATGCAAAGGGTTTATGCACAATTTCTATGCACAAAGTTTATGCACAAAGTGTATGCACAACGTTTATGCACAAAGTGTATGCACAAAGTTTTTGCACAGAGTCTATGCACAACGTTTATGCACAACGTTTATGCACAATGTTTATGCACAAAGTTTATGCACAAAGTTTATGCACAAAGTTTATGCACAAAGTTAATGCACAAAGTTTATGCACAAATTTTATGCACATATTTTATGCACAACGTTTATGTACAACGTTTATGCACAAAGTTTATGCAAAACGTTTTTGCACAATGTTTATGCACAAATTTTATGCACAAAGTTTACGCACAGAATTCATACACAACGTTTATGCACAAGTGTTCTGAACAAAGTTAATGCACAATGTTTATGCAAAACGTTTTTGGACAACGTTTAGGCACAACGTTTATGCACAAAGTCTATGCACAAAGTTTATGCACAATGTTTTTGCACGAAGTGTATGCACAAAGTTTATGCAGAAAGTTTATGCACAAAGTTCATGCACAAAAATTATACACAACGTTTATGCACAAGGTTTATGCACAAACGTTTATGCACAAGGTTCATGCAGAAAGTGTATGCACAACATTCATGCACAAAGTGTACACACAAAGTTTATGCACAAAGTTTATGCACAACGTTTATGCACAAAGTTTATGCACAAAGTTTATGCACAATGTTGAGGCACAACTTTTATGCACAAAGTTTATGGACATAGTTTATGCACAAAGTTTATGCACAAATTGTATGCACAAAATTCATGCACAACGTTCATGGCTAAAGTTATATGCATGAAGTTGATGCAAAAATGTTATGCACAAAGTTTATGCACAAAGTTTATGCGGAACGTTTATGCACAAATTTTATGCACAAAGTTACTGCACAACCTTTATGCATAACGTTTATACACAAAGTTATGCACAAAGTTTATGCACAATGTTTATGCACAAAGTTTATGCACAAAGTTTATGTACAACGTTTATGCACAAAGTTTATGCACAAAGTTTATGAACAAAGTATATGCACAAAATTTATGCACAAAGTGTATGCACAAACATTATGCACAAATTTCATGCATAAAGCGTATGCAGAAGGTTTATGCACAAAGTTAATAAACAAGGTTTATTCACAATGTTTATGCAAAACGTTTATGCACAATGTTAATGAAAAACTTTATGCACAACGTTTATGCATAACCTTTATACACAAAGTTATGCACAACGTTTATGCACAATGTTTATACACAAAGTTTTTGCACAAAGTTTATGTATAACGTTTATGCACAAAGTTTATATACAAAGTTTATGAACAAAGTTTATGCACAAAGTTTATGCACAAAGTGTGTGCACAAACATTATGCACAAATTTCATGCACAAAATTTATGCAGAAGGTTTATGCACAAAGTTTATGCACAAAGTTTATGCACAATGTTTATGCACAACGTTTATGCACAATGTTTATGCACAATGTTTTTGCACAAAGTTCATGCACAAATTTTATACACAAATTTTATGCACAAATTTTATGCAGAATGTTTATGCACAAAGTTTTTGCACAACGTTTATGCACACATTTTATGCACAAAGTTTATGCACAAAGTTTATGCACAAAGTTTCTACACAAAGTTAATGCACAAAGTTTTTGCACAAAGTTTTTGCAAAAAGTTTATGCACAAAGTTTATGCACAAAGTTTATGCACAACGTTTATGCACAAAGTTTATGCACAAAGTTTATGCACACGTTTTGTGAACAACATTTATGCACAGAGTTTGTGCACAACGATTATGGACAAAGTGTATGCACAACGTTTATGCACAAAGTGTATGTACAAAGTTTATGCACAAAGTTTATGCACAAAGTATATGCACAACGTTTATGCACAAAGTTTATGCACAACGTTTATGCACAAATTTTATGCACAAAGTTTATGCACAAGTTTTATCCACAAACTGTATACACAACGTTTATGCACAACATTTATGCAGAGCGTTTATGCACAAAGTTTATGCACAAAGATTATGCACAAAGTTTACGCAGAAATATTATGCACAAACTCATGTACAAATTCTATGCACAACGTTTATGCACACGTTTATGCACAAAGTTTATGCACAATGATTATGCACAACGTTTATGCACAAAGATTATGCACAAAGTTTATGCACAAGGTTTATGCACAAAGTTTATGCACAAAGTTAATGAACAAAGTTTATGCACAAAGATTATGGACAAAGTTTATGCACAAAGTTTATGCACAAAGGTTCTGAACAAATTTTATGCACAAAATTTATGCAAAACGTTTTTCTACAAGTTTAAGGCACAACGTTTATTTACAAAGTCTATGCACAAAGTTTTTGCACAAAGTTTATGCACAATTTCTATGCACAAAGTTTGTGCACAATGTTCATGCACAAAGTGTATGCACAAATTTCATGCAGAAAGTTTATGCACAAATTTTATGCACAAAGTTCATGCACAAAGTTTATGCACAAAGTTTATGCAGAAATTTTATGTACAAATGATTATGCACAAGGTTTATGCAGAAAGTTTATGCACAAAGTTTATGCACAGTGCTTAGGCACAAAGTTTATGCACAAAGTTTATGCACAACGTTTATGCACAACGTTCATGAACAAAGTTTATGCACAAAGTTTATGCAAAAATGTTATGCACAAAGTTTATGCACAAAGTTTATGCAGAAAGTTTATGCACAAAGTTTATGCACAACGTTTATGCACAACGTTCATGAACAAAGTTTATGCACAAAGTTTATGCAAAAATGTTATGCACAAAGTTTATGCACAAAGTTTATGCAGAAAGTTTATGCCCAAAGTTTCTGCACAAAGTTTCTGCACAAAGTTTATGCAAAATTTTTATGCACAAAGTTTATGCACAAAGTTTATGCAAAATGTTTATGCACAAGGTTTATGCACAAAGTTTCTGCACAAAGTTTCTGCACAAAGTTTATGCAAAATTTTTATGCACAAAGTTTATGCACAAAGTTTATGCAAAATGTTTATGCACAAGGTTTATGCACAAAGTTTACGCACAAAGATTATGAACTAAGTTATGCACAAGTTTTTATGCATAACGTTTATACACAAAGTTATGCACAAAGTTTATGCACAACATTTATACACAAAGTTTATGTACAACGTTTATGCACAACGTTTATGCACAAAGTTTATTCACAAAATTTATGTACAAAGTTTATGCACAAAGTGTATGCACAAATATTATGCACAAATTGTATGCACAAAGTTTATGCAGAAAGTTTATGCACAAAGTTTATGCACAAAGTTTATGCAAAATGTTTATGCACAACGTTTATGCACAATGTTCATGCACAAAGTTTATGCACAAAGTTCATGCACAACTTTTATGCTCAAAGCTTATGCACAAAGCTTATGCAGAAAGTTTATGCACAAAGTTTATGCACTAAGTTTATGCACAACGTTTATGCACAAAGTTTATGCACAACATTTCTGCACAAAGTTTATGCACAAAGTTTATAGAAAACGTTTATGCACAAGTTTTATGCACAAAGTTTATGCACACAGTTTATACACAAAGTTTATGCACACCGTTTATGCACAAAGTTTATGCACAAAGTTTTTGCAAAACGTTTAAGCACAAAGTTTGTGCAAACGTTTTATGCACAAATTTTATGCACAAAATTTATGCACAAAGTTTATGAACATAGTTTATGCACAACGTTTATGCACAACGTTTATGCACAATGTTTATGCACAAAGTTTATGCACAAATTGTATGCACAAATATTATACACAGAGTTTATGGACAACGTTTTTGCAGAAAGTTTATGCACAAAGTTTATGCACAAAGCTTAAGCACAAAGTTTGTGCACAACATTTATGCACAAAGTTTATGCAAAACGTTTATGCACAAAGTTCATGTACAAGTTTCATGCACAAAGTTTATGCACAAAGTTAATGCAGAACGTTTATGCACAAAGTTTATGCACAAAGTTTATGCACAACGTTTATGGACAAAGCTTATGCACAACGTTTATGCACAAAGGTTATGCACAAAGTTTATGCACAACGTTTATGCACAAATTTTATGCACAGATTTTATGCAAAACGTTTATGCACAACGTTTATGCACAAATTTAATGCACAAAGGTTATGCACACAGTTTATGCACAACATTTATGCACACCGTCTATAAACAAAGTTTATGCACAAAGTTTATGCACAACGTTTTTGCAAAACGTTTATGCACAAATTTTATGCAAAATGTTTATGCACAAAGTTTATGTACAACATTTATGCACAAAGTTTATTCACAAAGCTTATGCACAATATTTGTGCACAATGTTTATGCACAGAGGTTATGCACAAAGTTTATGCACAAAGTTTATGAAGAATGTATATTCACAATATTTATGCACAAAGTTTATGCAAAACGTTTATGCACAAAGTTTATGCACAAAGTTTATGCACAAATTTTAGGAACAAAAACTATGCTCAAAGTTTATGCACAAATTTCATGCACACTGTTTATGTAGAAAGTTTATGCACAAAGTTTATGCACAAAGTTTATGCACAATGTTTATGCAGAAAGTTTATGCACAAAGTCTGTGCACAACGTTTATGCACAAAGTTTATGCACAAAATTGATGCACACAGTTTATGCAGAAAGTTTGTGCACAATGTTTATGCACAAATTTTATGCGGAAAATTCATGCACAAACGTTATGCACAAAGTTTATGCACAACATTTATGCACAAAGTTTTTGCACAACGTTCATGGACCAAGTGCATGCACAGCGTTTATGCACAATGATTGTGCACAAAGTTTATGCACAACGTTTATGAACAAAGTTTATGCACAAAGTTTATGCACAATGTTTATGCATAAAGTTTATGCACAAAGATTATGCACAAAGTTTATCCACAACGTTTATGCACAAGCTTTATGCACAAGGATTATGCACAATGGTTATGCACAAAGTTTATGCAAAAAGATTATGCACAAAGTTTATGCACAAGTTTTATGCACAAAGTTTATGCACAAATTTCATTCACAAAGTTCATGCGCAAAGTTTATGAACAAAGTGTATGCAGAAAGCTTATGCAGAAAGTTTATGCACAAGGTTTATAAAGACCGTTCATGCACAAGTATTATGCACAAAGTTTATGCACAAAGTTTATGCAGAACGTTTATTCACAAAGTTTATGCACAAAGTGTGTGCAAAACGTTTATGCAACAAGTGTATGCACAACGTTTATGCACAACGTTTATGCACAACCTTTATGCACAAAGTTTATGCACAAAGGTTATGCACAACTTTTATGTACAAAGTTTATGCACAAAGCTTATGCACAAAGTTTTTGCACAAATTTTATGCAGAACTTTCATGCACAAAGTTTGTGCACAACGTTTAAGTACAAAGTTTATGCAAAAGTTCTATGCACAAAGTTTATGCACAAAGTTTATGCACAACGTTTATGCATAATATTTATTCACAACATTTATGCACAAAGTTTATGCATAAAGTTTATGCAAAACGTTCATGCAAAAAGTTTATTCACAAAGTTTAGGCACAAAATTTATGCAGAAAGTTTATGCACACACTATATGCACAAACTTTATGCACAACGTTTATGCACAACGTTTATGCACAACGTTTGTACACAACGTTTATGCACAAAGCGTATGCACAAAGTTTATGCACAACATTTATGTACACATTTTATGCACAAAGTTTATGCACAAAGTTTTTGCACAAAGTTTATGTACAACGTTTATGCACAAAATTCATGCACAACGTTTATGCACAAAGTTTATGCACTAAGTTTATGCACAAGTTCTGGGAACAACGTTTATGCACAAAGTTTATGCACAAAGTTTATGCACAATGTTTATTTAGAAAGTTAATGCACGAGGTTTATGCACAAATGTTATGCACAACGTTTATGCACAAAGTGAATGCACAACGTTTATGCACAAAGTGTATGCGCAAAGTTAATGCACAAATTTTATGCACAAAGTTTATGCACAAAGTTTATGCACAACGTTTATACACACAGATTATGCACAATGTTTATGCACAAAGTTTATGCACAAAGCTTATGCAGACCGTTTGTGCACAAAATGTATCCACAACCTTTATGCAAAACGTTTATGCACAAAATTTATGCAGTACATTTATCCACAAAGTGTATACACAAAGTTTATGCACAAAGTTTATGCACAAATATTATGCACAAGGTTTGTGCACATCGTTTTTGCACTAAGTTTATGCACAACGTTTATGCACAAATTTGTTTCAAAACGTTTCTGCACAAAGTTTATGCAGAACATGTATGCAAACGTTCATGCACAAAGTTTATGCACAAAGTTTACCCACACAGTTTACGCAGAAAGTTTATGCACAAAGGTTATGCACAAGGTTTATGCAGAACGTTTATGCCCAACATTTGTGCACAACGTTTATGCACAACATTTACAAACAATGTTTATGCACATATTTTATGCACAAAGTTTATGCAGAAAGTTTGTGCACAATGTTTATGCACAAACTTTATGCAGAATGCTTTTGTACAAACGTTATGCACAAAGTTTATGCACATCGTTTATGCACAAAGTTAATGCACAATGTTTGTGCACAAAGTTTATGCACAAAGGTTATGCACAAATTTTATGCACATAGTTTATGCACAAATTTCATGCACAAATTTTACTCACAAAGTTTATGCACAAATTTTATGCACAAAGTGTATGCAGAAAGTTTATGCACAAAGTTTATGCACAAAGT